>VZSG01000051.1:1702877-1815793 GCA_013398315.1 Nothoprocta pentlandii
AATAAAAATAAAGCATTTCTTGAATTAATTAGGGTTCAATATAGCTTGTGTTAGGGAATGAAATGTCGCAGTTCCCTGTGAATTCCCTGCAACTTGGCGGTGCCGTTTTTCCACAGCTGCTCATTCAATTCCGAGCTCACATCGCAAAACTCGGCAGCGAGAAAAAGCGCTGACAAGCATTCAGTGAATGCAGCTTTTCACTGGAAAAGATTCTCAAACACATTCAATTGCTTTATCTTGCTTAATTTCCAACATTCATAAACGTAATTGCATTTATTTTTCTAGTCAATACGGCAAACAAGTGATAATTTGTAATATTACAACTTCTGTCCTAAAGGAATAACAACCACAACAGCTTCTACCACCTTCTAAAAGAGGTGGATGCCATGGAGGAGGTTGGATTGCCTAGTGCAGGAGATGCATACATTATTTTGTCCCACAAGAATATCTATGCATTGTTGCTACCAGCTTCTTTTATTTATATATATATTTATATATATATATATGTATTTATGTATACATACACACAAATAACTTTGGAAAATATACATATTGGCACATGAAAAATACTTGCTTTCAAATTACATGCAGTAAGTATCTGATACTGGGAATAGCAAATGCTAATATTTCCCAAGCCTAAGAAATGACCTGCTTTTTCCCAGGGATTATAAAGCAGCCACAATTCTCAGTGGAACCAGTGAACTTGTTAATACTATTCCAGACAACCTGCATGCTTTTAATTAAATATTGAAGTATTTGAAAATCTGGACTGTGCCCATAGCCTGTTATGAATCCCCAACCACTGGTGCAAAGATTTCCAGTCACCCCAGTGAACACTGAGAAAGCGTATTCACTACAGCAAATAATTAGTATTGGGTAAATAATGCATAACAGTTACACAACATAAGCACCTGAGAAAAGCTGGAAATTCGTACCAACACACTTGGCAAGGCTCTAAATACAATCAATCAACCCCCTATTATAGAAAGAAACTCCACAAAATAAGCTTTTAGAGCAGAAGATCTTAGTCTCAAAGCTTACTCCATAGAGTAACCTTATTTCAAGGCAACCATATTTAGTTCTGAAGAATTTTAACTAGTTTAATGATTAAAAAAAAATAATAAAAAATCAATTGACTTGGAAGATAGTTGAATCAAGTTCCTTACATGAAAAAAAAAAGACTCTTTTCCTTCTATTCCTCCAATTCTTGAAGCTTTCAAGCTTTTAAACAAAGTGTTTTTCCATTAGTGTTGCTACATAAAGCCATAACTTGGCTGTCAAGCAAGAGCCAGCCCTAATACCCTTCACATCTGGACAACGGGACCTCATGGTTCTCAAACAAAGAGATTAATAAGGAAGGAGATAGTGTCCTAAAATGCTGCAAGTCCTGAGCTCCCATTCGAACCAAGGGGTGCTGAGAACTTTTCCAGCAGCTCCAGCCCTGGACAACAGTTCAGATGCCCGATTTAGCACATCAAGGTGCAGGAACTAAACATATTCCCTGCCAACAGCAATCCCCTGGTTAAACATCTTCCAAGAAGTCATCCTTTCAGACTCCCTTGACGACTTCTTTATTATTATTACTATTAAATACCATGCACGCTCGAGAAGGCTAAGTAGCCTGAGCAAGCTTGATTTCAGTACCCAAGCACCACATCCACCTGCACCAAATCTACATGGCTACCTGCTTCTCCTGACCTCTCTGTGGTGCATACAAAGGAATTCTATTTTACATTCACAATGTGAATGACATTAAAAACCTGGGATGTGATTACCCGACAGCAGAAAGCCTCAACAGGGGCAAATGCACTTAATTAGCAGTCAATATCTTGCATTTTACTTCACTGGAGAGGTCTGCCTTGCTTTTAAGATTCTTAATTTGCAGGTTTCTTACTTCCCATGCACTTCTGTCAGCCCTTCACTGTTCATATAGCCCATTTAAAACCAACAGGAATATGTGCAGAGCAGGAGTCCTGCTCAGTGCTGTAACACAGGAACGCAAACATCACAGGCAAATGTTTGGTGATATGAACAGCCCATAGGAACAAGTCCATTAAATTGCATTTCTGAAAGCAGTTCTGTGCAACAGAAGCAACAACTGCTTGGAGTTTCACCGCTGGTTTTGCCAGCATTAAGTCACCGACTGTATTCTAACACAACTGTGATTTAGTTGCTGGGTTTCTGGCAACAGTTAAGGATTCAATTATAATAATGTTTCTGGAGATGCTACTGAATAGTGAAGCAATTGAAGGCCACCCAGTAGAGGAAAAGTCTTCTCTAGCTGCTTGCAAATATCCATCTCTTCCCCATCTGCATTCTAAATAGGCCAGACAGTATAGTTTACCAGTAATAAAACTTTCTTACATACATTCATTAAAATCAAACAGGGCAAGTAAGAGATCAAGTCTCCAAACTCAAGCAAATTAAGGAGAAAATTTCAGAAAAAAATGAAAAAAAAATATTTACAAATGCAACTATAAAAAGCAATCCCCAAACACAGACATGAGGCTGCACAGTAAAGAGCAAAATCAACACGCTCTGGAAATCATCCAGAGATCCAATTTTGCCCAGAACTTGAAAGCGAAGAAATGACTTTTAGTTCATTGCCTCACCACAGACTAATCTATTTACTTGTACAGGAGTGAAAGACTGTGAAAAAAAAACGTATTTCCCACATCCTTAGTAATTTCCCCTGATTTTTTTTTAAAGGAAAAATAATATACACAGCTGAGTCAAATTTCTTTCTCCATCTCAGACAAAATTGGATCATGATTCATCATATACACAGTTGGTTTTTAATTTATTCCTTTAACAAGTTTGTTGGTGTGTTTTCTTGTAAGCAAAAATTAATACACTCAGACAGAAGAAAATGTTAATTTTATTGCAGTGCCTTTCAAATTTATAAACATTGCGTCTAACTCCTCTTGCCATTTATTCCAGCCTGAAGGAAAACAGAAAACAACTATCTGACCTGTGCACAGAGGCTCTCTGTCCCTTGTAAAATTTAACACAGATTTTACATCAGTGACCTTCTGAATTAAGTTAAAGAATCCTATGGGCTTAGATGGAAGGCTGTCAACTTCCCTTCCTCAGTGAGGGCTGTTCTGTAATTATACATTGACGTTAACTCCGTGGTGCCACTCACCACAGACAGGAAGGTGACAGAAAAACACTGGATCTATTCGACTAACATTAATCTTCACTCAGTTCCGTGGAATCCAGGTAGGTTTTAGCCATCTGGTGCTCAGACATACATCATGCCCCTGACATTCGCCGGCTAAATGGGTCGTTCACGAAGCAACGCTAATGATGATAACCCTTCTGTTCTTCCCTCCAGCGAGCAGCTCAAGAGAGCCCTCCAGTCACTACAACTCATAAACACACCCAGCTGGATGAGGGAAGGGTCCCCAGCCCTCACATCTGCCACAACAGAGAAGAAAAATTCTGCCACAGGTTTTCAGTGAGGGACCACAACCTATTGAAGGCAAATGAGGCCCTACACACACTCGCCAACTCTTAAGTTGGGTTCATCTCATCTGATCACATAGTATAGGCACGTAAGTAAGCTAGAACTCACTTGTGCCTTACTCTTGCTATCTCCAAATGTCCATTTACAGGATTCGTTCTCCAAGCTCATATACTGCACTACGTGTGTATTATCCATTTGCTGCTACCCTACCAGTGTCTTCTGGAGCAGTTCAAATCCTTTAGATCAACTGCAACCCAGGGAAGCACAAACACATTACACTTGTCAGTGGGCTTCAAAACCAACAGGGTAATCTTAGTTGGCCGCTAAAAATGCCATAGAAATTTAGAAACACTCAAACGACTTAGTGGCATCTTCCACAAGGTTAACAGTAAATCTAGCACTGAGGAACGCTGCTGCGGAAAGGCACGTGGCAAAACCACTTGGTGTTCAGAGCGGGATCATATTTAATACAATTAAAGTAATTACTCCAATCAAGTCAGCCCTAGTTAGGTCTCCTTTGGAGTTAATTAGTAAATGCTGGTAAAGTGCTTTGAACATGCACATGTTAAATACTTTCATTATGACATTATTCTTACAACTGCAGCAAGGGCAGACAGGTCCACATGCTCGGAGTGCTGCAGTGGTGCAACAGGAAGAAGGAAGGGAAAAATGAGGGAAAAATGGAAGCTGAGAAACTTGGCAACTCAAATGGTCCCTGAAACAAGTAGCCAAAAGGATGGAGAACACATCGTCAAGGCTGTTTGGCTCCAAACAAATACCCATCTGTTAAAGAATATCCTGCTATAATCTCTCCTGCTATTACGTAAAGACATAGAAGGGCAGTTTCAAAGTCAGGAGGCTGGCTACTCACTTTTCATCTCCTCATTTTTGAGGTACTTATTCAAAACAACAAAGCATTTTGTTATTAACCCCCCCAATTAACACTACTCCCGGCCCTGACGGATAAACCACCGAACTCCTGGAAAACAGCTTATTTGCTAGCCATGATGTCAAACAAATCGCCTACAAACCAGCTCCTTTGCTAATGCAGCATTTTAATTGCTCTTTTCGGGGCATTTTAATTAAAAAAAAAAAAAAAAAAAAAAAGGAAGAAAAACAGCAAGAATAGCGAGCTGCCTCAGCTCGCCCTCGCGGTATTACCCTCCTTTGAAGAGCCCTTTCGAGATGCGACCATGAAAAGCACGGCGAGAAGCGGAGACATTATCATTAGCATGCAGGAGGGCACCGTTCTGGGGCTTGGCGGGACTCAAAGGGGCTGCTGGTGCTTCGGAAAGCCAGCACGCTTACAGAGGAAAAGAGTGCTGAGGGAAATGTTAATGCAGGCTGACCGGGGCGGGGGGGACCCCGCTTTCTGCCCGCGGCTCCCAGCAGGTTGCGCTGCAGACTTATTTAGTACCTTTGAACCCATCTCTCGCCCATTCATTTGATTTCCCCCCTCACCATTTCCACATTCCATTCAACAATATAATATTTGGTTTATTCCCTGCTGGAAAAGGTACCCCTGCAAAACTGCATTTGCATCAGTGCCCACCTCTGCAGGACCCTATGAAGCCTGGCTCTCCTATCCCAAACTCTCCAAAGAACAGGAGCGTTCCTGGCTAGCAGTGGCCACCAGAAGATGCTCGGCTCACTCTGATCTCATCATCTCTGATGCCACCTGTAGCCCATGCAGCTCCGTGGAGGAACCCTCTGCTGCAGAGAAATTAGATGCAATGGGAAGATGCAGTTACCCACTGGACCAGTTTTAAAGATGTCCCCCCTTGCAAAGGCAGAATGTGCTGCTCATCAGTTTATTCGGCTGACTTTAACACTAAGCGAGTTTGAAGTAAATATCCTTTATCCTTGCAAAAGAGATTTTTAGGGAGTAACCACTACAAAGAAAATGCATTCAACATAGGTTCAATAGTACAGATTCTCAATAGCAGCTTTAGTGTTTCTGCTAGCTTGAGGCAATCTCATTGACCACAGCAATTTACTTCAAGGTTAGTGCCATGTGGACAGCTCCTGAAACCATGTTTGCTGCTGGAGCCATCTGTTCATATTGGCAGCAGCCAACCTTCCCTTTCTACCTACCAGTTTTGCCTTTTACTCTACAGGAACTGAACAGTCCTGGCAGTGTGAGGACCTGAGTCATTTCCACTCATACTCCTCAAAGTTGCTTTAGGTATTATTTCTTCATCAGCATCTTCCAGGTGGTTGACAGATTCACCTGATGCATCTTATACAGTACACCATAATAATAATAATAATAATAATAATAATAATCTTCCTCTTTCTCATTTTACATCCAACATTATTAAATTTGCAGCTGCCCTGAGACCACTATGCATTTAATAATTAGTGCTGCTATAAGATATGATAAAGATTAAAGTATTAAAAGGAAGACCACATAACTCACTGCATTTTCATAGTTTTAGGAGGATTAATTCTGAAAGCCCTGTGAGAAAAATCCACTGAACCATCTTGTTGCCTTTGGTTTCGGGTTTGGGGGTGTGTGATTGCTTTTCTACCACACCATTTCTGACCCTTCTTTGCTATTTTTCTGTGGTTCTCGTGAGATCAGGACAGTAACACACTCTCCTACAGTCCCCAAGTGTCTGAAGGATAGGCTTACATCAACATTTAGAGTTGACATTAAGCTCCTCCGGTCCAAGCCATGCAAGCCTTTCCATTTATTTCTTGCCTTCCAAATTGTCTTATAATTGTCCATATTTTTGTTTCATTCTGGGATCAGTTAATTCAAAGATCTGTCTTATCTTCACACCTCTCCTTCCAGGAAAGAGAGGGGTAAAATTACCTTTTGAGTAGTAAACATGTTGATTTTACAACTTTGCTCACCCTTTTTTTAGAATGCAATACACTACCTGAAACAAATCCATCCTTCTTAGAACTAAAAGCAAAACATTAAATGACTGGTCAGTTCTGCCTGCCATCATATGAATGACTTTAACAGGGTCCACTCTTATTTTAGGTGACAAAAGCAGTGGGTGAACTAGGAATTTTAGAAAATCTCACTGTACCTTCTGAAAAAGAAGCTCTTTTTCAACACAACTTTCCACAGCATTTTAGAAAAGACAGAGAATTTATCCCCATACACGTCAGCATAATGTTCACTTCCAATGAGAAACAAAACTTCCAGAAAATATCATTACTAGGAGATCTCCAGAGAATTCTTCAAGTACCTCGTAGAAGATGATGATACTGCTGGATGTTCTCAATATATGTTAGCAACTTAGATATTCCGGTAACTCTCTCTGTGGGAAATATTTTTCTTGCATATGAAAACTTGAAGTCCTGAAAAGCCACTAACTAAGACATTAACTTTACCATTCTAAAGCAAACTCTTCTGAATTTTTCTCCTCTTTCTCAGAATTAAAACTTAAGGCAGTCAATTAAGAGCTGAATGTTAACTGGAGGGTCCAGTGTTCTTGGAGGTCTTAAAATTATACTTTCCTTGACCTCCTGAGCAGGTTTTTCTGTGACCCTGATCCCGAAACAGGCCAAATGTTGGATTGTTTTGCCTAAAACAAAGTCATTTGTTCTCTTGAATGTGGAAATAAAACAGGAATAAGGGATGAAAAGAATTCAGTAACAACATCAAAAGACATCAAGTGACTGATACCATAAAAAGCCTTCCCACATTTATGAATTTTGTTGTCTGATTATTTTGAACACAAAAATCAGTTTCAGTGCTGCATAAAACTCCCTCTCATATAAGCTAATAGTCGATCCTCACAAATGATAATATTGGTAAAAATTCTGCCCTTTTGTTGAAGCTTCCTACTCACCAGTTGGAACAGCTGGGTCCATTGTTGGCTTTTCCCAGGTATTAACCTGCTCCCAGGTAAATCCATTGGTTCCCAAAGCCACGCTATAACCACAGTTACTGTAGTGCTCATCAAATGAGCAACCACCTAAAGACAAGAAAAAAGAAGTAATTAATATGAAAATGTATTCATTCTCATTATGCTAGTTCATTTACATGAGTATTTTGTATTCAAGTTTCCAAGAGGAAGAAATAATAATAGTAATAATCAGTATATTAGGTTTCAAGCAGCAGGGAGGAATTGCCTTGGAGCTACCCAAAAAATATCTTTAAATCTTCTACCACTTGAATCCATTAGATGCCCTTGTTTTCCCCCCTCCGTGCTGCTGTTCCTCAGACCAGTTAATCCAACCTATTGCCTTTTTATAGCATTTTTCAAGATTTTACAGCACAGTTACAATGAACGTGTGCACGTATTTCAGTCTGGGTCCCAGTAACTGGTACCTAAGTGGAAATATAAGTCAGATATTCAAAAACTAGGAAGAATCAACCCATATGTTGAAGATACAGCCACAGCCACAGTTCCACTGTTCTTACAGCAAAATAAAGTCCTCACTTCATTTCACTTTTATACCTTTAATTACACACAGTTGGGTTATAACTACTGTAAAGTCTAACTCTCCCTTAAATCACCTTTCACAGATACCAACGTGGAGCTTCAACAGCCCTGACTTGTCCTCAAGATCTGCAGTAGAAAAGCTTTCCTTTTATAATGAGAGAACAACAAGGGGATGGGATGGCAATTCCACCCAACCAAGCTGTTGGCCAAATGATCTTTCCTACTACAATTCTTGCTATCTTTGTGTTTAAATGACAAAAAAAATATATAATAATTAAAAAAAAAATACATACACACACACCACAGCAGCTCTCTGAACATTTGAAACTCATAAAGAATAGAGTTACATGTTATATCACAGCACAGATTTTTAAAACTGGCATCACGCAGACAAATCAAGCAAGCTGGGATTAGTCTCAGAAGAGTCAGTCCTACGCTGGTGTCAATTACATGGCCTCAAGATCATTCCTCTTCACCTCCGTCCAAGGTGGGCTGCTAAACCCTTTCCTGCATTGAATCCACTAGGAAAGGCAGCCTAGGTCCTGCAGTCCAAATCTTAACCACACATTCAATAGCTCTGTACTACTGTGCTGTTCTCTCTCTGAGAAGCAAGGGTAACTTTTCTGCATAGATGTTAGTCCTCCAAAGTCAACTGGACACATCTAACACTCCTGGAGCTGAAAGGACTGAGCAGCGCTCAAGGCTACACTAACTTGTCCTGCCAGCCAAGCTGCCAATTGCTCTTGACACTAATGGGAGAATTAGATGCACAGAGATGTCTCTGACTCCTTCCCACGGGCTGTGTTGTCTGAACATCCACAATAAACAGCTCAAACAAGCGATCAGGGGCTCCTCTGCAAAAAGGGTCACCCAACACAGGGGACGTTTAGGTCTTCAGTGATCACTTAGATTTTCTTATTCTCTCAGCCCCAAACGTGTCTTCTAAAACAGTTCTTACATATCAAAACCAAATACACTTCAAATCATTATCTCTGTTAAATTCTTATTATATTAAATGACTTTATGTGTACTCTAGCACATTTTCTAATATTTTCCCGTGAATTCTACACAACTTGACACAAACAACTTACCACTAAAACTTAATCAAGTATTTACTACTGGAATTTGTAGAATAAAGAGCCTCATACACAAAACTATGGTGTTGCTAAAGAAAAGTTTAAGTCAAAGCTTGTCTTAAAATTAATAGCAACTTCAATTTCCATATATATTTTTGATATATTGTATGCATTTTATAGACAACCTGGGCTGTCTCTGTCTCAGCAGAGTTCCCTCCAAGTATTTATGGTGCCTCATTACCTGTGCAAAAATACAGAGCACAGTCCTTATTTAAGGGAGAATGTAATTGCTGCTATCACATCATCACATCATATCAGCAGGTAGCAGGTTATTTTATACATAATGAAGTAGATAAAATCAGAGGAGAAGCTGAGAAGGGAATACAGTGGGAAATACAGGAAATTAACTAGGAGTTTCCCCAAAAAGGATCGGATATTTGAGGAAGCCTGCAAGTGCCAGGTCTGAAAGTCAAGGTTTGACCTTGTAGTAAGACACTGAGTTTGGCTAAAAAAGGTCAGGATAAACTATGAGGAGCCTTGAAAGCAGCAGCAAGATGCCTGCACTTCTAAAAAGGAAAAATTGTGGAGGAACTTGCAAATACAGAGCAACAAGGCAGTAAACTAGAAGGAGTCATTTCCCAGAAGCAACAAAATTGCAGGGGAATTTGCAGGAAGCAGGGGAATTTGCAGGAAGCAGGGAAAGGTTGGAACTTGGATCTCAAAATGAAGAAAACCTCTGTCCATGTCTTGCTACCATACGAGTCAAAAGAGAGCAAAAGATTCCCAATATAAGTCATACTCAGGGTTTGCTGAAAAGAGGTTTACCTAATGCAGCGTGGACAACGTCATGCAAGAGGAAAGAAACTTCAGAAAGCGCAAGGAATGAAGCCCATCACCAGGAACATTGCTCAGCTGCACCGTTTCACCACCTCTACAATCAGATCTTGGCTTGGTGAGGACTTAGCCACCATCCTCCATCTGGGACATCCAGCCAGGAGATGCCCAGGACCTCATGTAGGATCTCCTAGCACTAACATGATGACATTGGGGAACTGCTTTGCAGGCTACACAACTGTCTAAGGGCAAGATCATGGGAAATTTTCCCTCCATTAATGAATTTCAGGTTCACCTGACAAGGTATTAATAGGTTTTAAAGTCCACTTAAGTAGGAATAGCACGTCCAAAATGAAGAGACCAGCTAAAACCAGCAGATATTATACTCATCATCAGTGCGAGCTTACTGCTTATAACTTCCTAATACAATATGTCACCTGTGCAGATACCTAATCGTGAGCTACATCTAAATATGCTGGAATAAAGTAAAAAAAAAAAAAAAAATGAGTAAGGGCTCTCTTAATGCATAATCATCCATCAGTGAAATCTACCGGCTCAGCAGCAGAACAGGGCTATTCATTAGCTAACAGAAAAAGAAGAAAAAAGAAAAAAGAAACACAAGGAAAAAAAAAAAGAAACCACAAATTGAAAGAAAAAGATCCTATAGCTTGAACTGAGGTACCTGGTTTGCATGTTACAATTTCAGCTACCGTATCACAAAGGGGCTCTGAGGGAAACAAAAGCATCCACACTATAACCAGAAGGGGCTTCTCCATCTTCATTAGTTGTGATGAGGGCGAGGCTCTTCCGAAGCAAAGGGGAATCTTGGAATCTATCAATCAACACAAAACTAAGAGCAGAAAACGGAGTCGCTAAGAGGTGCTGAAAAGAAAAGGAAACGACAGCGACTTTGATGGTGGCAGATAATAGGCATGATGTTGACCCTTCCTTTTCATGAGAGGAAACCCAAGCAAGAGCAAAAATCCTTCCCTGCCTGGAAAGGGTCACCCCGAAGCACAGAAGAGCTCACAGAGGACGGATAAAACATCCCTTGTTTCGCACTGCCGCCTCGTAACAATGCGGCCGCTCAGCTGAGTGATGCTAATTAATCTTGAGCAGACCTATCATCAGCTACCGAGTCTTGCCCCCGGATTAAATGTAAACCAGCCTTGCATAAATTGAATGCCTCCTTTGAATATATAATTGAATTTGCAGGATTGGGCGCCAGGGGGGTGTTTAAATAAGTGCACAAATACGATAAAAAGGACTCCGTGCCATTATATCTAATTCAGTAAGCAAAAATAATGGCAGGGCACGTTCCAATTAGCGTTTGATTTATTTATTTTAACAAATCCAATTAGTGGGATGTTTTATAAAGTCATCCAATGTCAAACACTCACGGACTCGCTACATAAAAACAATACTTCTAAAAAAAGGCATAAAGACACCGATGTGAGAAAGCTCGTTCCTTTATCCTGGGTTTTCAGTAGCCCAAAAGACAACAGAGCACCCAGCATAATTTAAGCAAACACTTGGAGCAGCCTCAAGATGAGGGAGAAGACAGCAAGAACCTCAATATCTCAACAACCTCCTTCTCCCCACTCCAGGGCACCCTTCTGTAAGCAGCAAATGTTTTGTTACATGTTTTGTTTGTTTTTAAATGGGAAATGATCAAGCATTCCAACTTTTTTTTTTTCCCCCCTGGAGCATCCGTTTGGAAATTCCCTCACAAGAGCTGAGATTTAGTCCTTCAACTTAGACCTTTTTGGTCTCACAAAATGATAGCAGAAGAGGAAACAAATGCTGTGCTCATAACCTGTACAAACACCACAAGCGAGGCCACCACCATTTCCAATCCCTCATTCCCTCATCTTTTATAGCAACATGCATGTTTATAGAGCTGGAAGAGATGCATTAGGTTCATTAGGATAACTTATACCACGGGAAGAATTTCTGTACTTACTTCCATGGGAGTTTCTGTACTTACTGTACAGAAATTCATTTCTAACTCGATTTTCAGACTCGAAAATTCACACAGCATTAGAAACTTTACCATGTATTGCTCTGGGGGTGGAAGAGAGAGAATAAAAAGGTAAAGCCTGTGCTAAGCAGCTTTAGGAGAGTATAAATCTTTTAAAGAGATAAGGGGGTTTTCCCAGGAAAAATCAAGCTTCGTGTGCTTTGTACTCCATCCAGAAGTACCAGCTAACATTAGAAACATGAATACAACCAGTCCAAAATGCTCAGTTTAACCAGAACACAGATCCAGACCCCAATAACCTGCCATCCCCGTGTTATCAATCTGCTGTTATAGCTGAATAACTTCAAAAGACACTTGACCACTTCAGTGGTATTTTATATTCCCCCAACCGTCCAGGAAAGCGGTGGCTGCAGTAAGAAACGAGATATGATGATTGAGACAAGGAGCACCACGTGGCTCACTGTGTATTAAAACCCAGACTTCACGAGGAAGAGAAAGATGATATAGCCACCCAAAAGGCAGAAAAATCTTTGATCACATTTTGTGCCTCATTAGTCACTGGAGGATCTACACAGGGAGAAACTGAGGAATAGCTTTTCTGGTGTGTAATAAGGCGTTAACTCCAGCTTAAGCACTCGTATTATGTGAATTCTGTAAGAACTGAATTCAGACCTAACAAATTCAGCTAAGTCACTCAACCATGAACTGCAAATCCACTAAAAATCAGGCTTTTTGCTTTGGGTGTTCACAAGACTCTTCTCCCAAGTTATCCCCACGTTTGGGGACTCTGCCTCAATCCTGTTCCTGTCCATGACTTAGGTTCTGCTGCAAGAACCGTGACTTTTGTTCCTTCTTCACTGCACAGGGATGGTGCATCTGCCACAGGATGTTTCCATTCCCTTTTCTTTCCATTTTCCTTTTAAACATAACATTATTACATTTAAAAGCAAGGCTTTATCTGCTCTGAGAGGTGCTGGTTCTCTGAGATACTGCTGACAAATACCTGGCTTACAAGCAGATATGGATTAGATATCTCCCTACCATTTTTTTTTTTTTCCTTTTTCAGTCTTTGGAGAAATAAAGAGAAAAAAAAAAGATGAGTGCAACTCGGAAAAGCCTCTCATTTCAACTGCCAGCCATAATGGCCTCAAAGTAGACTAGACATCAGGTATTTTGCATCCTGAGGCTTTCAAGTGACAGCAACCTCTTAAGGAAGACTGTTGTATTAAGGGAGTACTTTTTGGAAGCCTTTTCCAAATTTGTATTTCAAAGAAATTGCTGTCTTGACAAGTTTAATATTACACATCTATTTCCACTCAAACCGTGTGTGTCTTCCTGTCATAGTCTCCACACGCATATATACATATGCGCATGGGGATAACCACTCATATGGGAATCTTGCTGCATTAAAATTGTTGTTGGGGCTGCCTAAGAGGCCCACTAAGTCCTTTCACGATGAACCTCAT
This sequence comes from Nothoprocta pentlandii, assembly GCA_013398315.1. Lineage (NCBI taxonomy): Eukaryota > Metazoa > Chordata > Aves > Tinamiformes > Tinamidae > Nothoprocta > Nothoprocta pentlandii. The sequence goes on from VZSG01000051.1 coordinate 1,716,110, forward strand.
TAATACCATACTGAATTTTATGCTACAAAAACAAGAGATTAAATAGCATCTAGCATGGTCTACAAAACACCTGCTTTGTTTTAGGATTAGCAGGATTTTCTTTCAGCATTTTCTGAAGACACTTTGGTCCCAAATGTGGAATAGAGTCTGTCAAAGTTTATTAGTTATCCTCCTATTTCCAATGAATCACCTTGCTGCACAACAGGTATTATAGTGAGGCCTCTCTTCTATATCAGGTAAGTATTTAAGCTATATTTCCTCATTTTGTCAGGTTAAGCCAAGTTTTAATTCTTAAACTCATTACTGTAAGTTTCTGTCTTTGCAAAAGCTCAAGAAATGTGTCTCAATTTTGAGCACCAGACCAGCTACCACATTCATTACTAGTTCTTCACCTCATAATCCATCAAGGATCAGTGAAATCACTCTGGAATATCCTAGGAGTACAACTAACACTAAATGTCATTTGTTTAAATTTATGCATCCAATCCAAGTGTGCCTCATCTAGCTCCACTTGATAGAACTCGTGTCCTTTATCTAATACCAAGGCTTCCAATTGCTAAGCTGTCACTATTTCAATAGCTCAGTATTAGCATTTTATTGCTCTATTAAAAAGTATATACCTATACAAATCCATAATGTCAGTTGATTTTTCTAGCTATAGAACTAAGTCTATCTATACAGTATACTTTTTCAAAGAATATTAACATTTCATACTTCCTTTAGGGGAAGAATTTTCTGCTAGCCTCTCCCCATGCAAAATGAACACACGTCTTAGAAAACATAGGATATTATTAAACTGCCATTCCTCATTTGCCTTTTTAATACACTTCTGCCTAATTATGTCTTTCTAATTCAATAATTGGATGCCTTTCCCGTCCTGAAACAGACTCCTCCTGTAATTGGGATATGATGAAAACAGCACCCCCTTTATTTAAAATACAAGTTCACAGCATGCATTTGCTATTATGCCTGTAACCTAAACATAAGACATGCCTTACTTTGCTTAAATTTGTGCTTCTGGAGATACTGGATACTGTAAGGTCACTTAAATGACACATTTAACTTCTCTCACCCACCAGGACAGAAAAAAAAATTACATACGTATATACATCAAATTGTGAGGAGACAGCTGTTTACCACTTATTATATATTAAAGAGGTCTGTCTTTTTCTTACTATGCTTTGCTACAAACTCCAAAGTAATCTGTGGCTGTCAAGAGTGCTGCTTGGGCTACTGGTTTTGAGGAGAACCTTTAAGATGTTTTCTCAGGAGGTTTCCAAGTCAGCAAACTTAAAGACGGCAACTTCAACGAGAGCGGGAAGTTTGGCTTACTGCTCCTCCAGTAACCGTGGTACAGAATTAAATACTGCTTTGGATGGATTTAGAGCTACTAGAACATATTTTTACCTCTTCCAGAGATGAAATTAAATGCTTTCCAGGTTGATATTTTCAGGAGTACACCAATAGCCCAACTTGCTTCATAAATGAAGTCCACACAGACACATCATCCACCCAGTCATGGTGGTCCCTGTTCTGATTCCAAAAGGAAATCCCAAGAGTTCAAATGCTTTCTTGCAGGAGGCTTTACTTTAACGTGGCATATTGATTCTTAGTGAATAATACTTATTTTTTATTTAAATTCGTTCAGAAGAATGCAGACCTAAGACTCCAGCCCTGTGCAGCTCTCCAAAGAGTGATCTCTGATAACTGTAATGTGCCACAGCTCAACCGTATATTTGTTGAATAACAGAAATAGATGTAAAAAGAAAGACATTACTGAGTACGAGCAAATAAAACTTAATTGACTAATACAATGGTAATAACTTGCAATGAAGGTTCTAATTGGTATATCCTGTAAAATTTAATAAAGGGGTAATTGAAGCTATTTCCAGCTGGTGGACGTATAAATAACTTTTATTGGTCTAACAAGTATAATGGCTCCAAAATTTTGCATTTCTTCCACTAAGGCTCTCAAAATATGCCCTTACTCATTGCTGGCACTTACGCTTTCCAAGTACATACAAGGTGCCATGTCTAGAAATATGTATTTCTAGACTTGGAAGACTTAGAAATCTGTATTTCTTTTCAGTTAAATCATGCTCTTCATTTAATGTGCAAAGAGTGGGCACACATGAAAGTGCCCTGTTATCCTCTTAAACTACCTTCTTCTTAAAGTAAGTGGCCCATGGCACACAGCTAGGAGAGCCCAAGCTGCTGCTCCACGCTAGGTAAGGGTCCCAGATGAAAAGAGGGAAAGCTAAGGACAGCATTAACACAAAGACAGTTTTCTCTACAGAGACTTCAGATTTCATTTTAAGAGAGGTCCTAACCAGTAGTTTGACAATAATAAAAAAAATAATTAAAAATAAGTCGTCAATCACTAGTATGCTAAGTGACAATAAAGTTGAGCACAAAGCAAAAATATTCTGCTATTCTCTTTTCTTCTAGATCCATTGATGCGGGGAAGTGATTATCTGCAATTAAGAGAATTCCATAATCACTTACTCAGGTTCTCGATTTTCGGGAAGAAATTCTAAACTGCAAAATGTTTTCAATATTTTATGGTCATTATGCCCTTCATTCAGAAGCAAACTGAGACTGTGTGCTCACCATGACACAGAATTAGATCAGCAGGAAAAGCAGACAAAAGAAGTTCCTTATCCAACCCTCTCATCCAAGGCTTTTTTCCTATCCCTAGTCTACTTGGAGACTAAAATTTACAATACATTTCAAATAAAAATATTATTTAAGAAAATGTACTAGATTTTATTTCCGTAAAATAGTATCAAAGTTGAATTTTGCTGGGAAGGTTCTCCCTTCTAGCATTTGAAAGGCACAACCCAAGAAACTAAATAAATAAATGCAATCATTTTACAGACAACTGCTTGATGAAGCGGTGATAAAACCCCCTGGTCTGACCATCATAACTTGATCTTTGTTTTACAAGACACTCAAGCCAGGTACCCCCAGCTTTTTACCTTGAGCACTTACCAGCTACAGTCTCTGACACACGGACTTGTTGCAGCTGTGACAGCCCATGAACGGACCAGCTCTAAAAGCCTAAATTTGAAAAATGGTTTGAAACCGTTTCCCATTGACAAGCTGTCATTATTAACCTACCCTTATAGTAGTCTGTGCACCTACTGTAACACTTTTGATAAAATACTGTAAAATAAAATCTTCTCTGGAAGTTCTGCCAACAACCTTTATATTGCCATTCCTAACACCGAAATAATCTGGGCTCACACGTGCAATTCAAATGCACAGAAAGCTCATTTGCTAGAAAGTCCCTTCTGGGAATAAGCTCTTAACAGCAATTTCCAGCATAAATGCCTTTGCTTAGAAGATTTCTCTTAAATTGAGAAGTTAAGTAAGAAGTTGGGTGGCGCTTTCTACGTAGGTTAGACCTTGTGCATGATGCTGTTTTACCCATATCCTCATAAAGCCCTGCAAGATGCATCCCCACTTTATTTCTACCCCTGTAAATGTATTTATGAATGCAGCTATGCACACTATTTAATGGTACAGAAAACCTCAGCATTCAAATGCTGTTGCTGGTAATGCCTGCCCAGGGCACACGGGCAAAGGTGCAGATCCCAAGGTGTAGAGATTGTTTTAAAAAAAGCTCCTAAGCATTTCAGCCATGAAAAGACATTAGAAATTTTATACTCCATTAAAGCTCTCTATAAAATTTCTAATAAGCTACTCAGTTAAAGCAGAGTATCAAGTTTCCAATAAACCCAGTGTTCTTTAATAATTTTACCTAGGTCATGGTAATTTCAAAATGTCTACGCAAGAAGCGGATTCATTAAACACTTCAGAAGATGGTGAACGTATTAATTCAGAAATTCGATTCAAGTTCTGATCAACTGAATGAGCATTAAACATACTTATCCCATTACAGCTGTATTGCAATTAGATCGATGCTTCAGCTAACAATCACACATGGGCACTGCAGCCAAAAACACAAGAAAGACAAAGAAAGAACCACTTTTCAGTAGTATTGGCCCTATTCCCTTAACTTGAAGAAAGCTAAAATTTAAAACTTCCAGATACAAGATACTCCTAGCACGAATAAAACAGCTTAATCAGGCATCCATCAACTTAATACCCACTCACTTTATAGACTAGAAGAATCAGGGTATCCATCCCTGTTTTCTCTCCTAGGGTCTCCCTCCTGTCCGCTGACTAGCAGATATATGGGGAGGGTTGGTGCTTCGTACAACCAGCTTGAAAATATAGTAATGCATAAAACATGGCAAACCAAAGGTCAGATTACTGAGGGAGGTAGAGCCTAAAAGAGATGCCAGAACCGGACAAGGATGCAGCACATCTTTCCTGAAGCATCTTCCTAGCTTCAAACAATCTCTATTCTCATAGGGATGGTGGCATCTCCATGTCCCTCATGCACTGCCTGCTCTTTGCTCTGAAGCTGTCCAACCTTCTCCCAAATCCACGTGCACTTATAAAGATAGACTTCACTTTGGACTGTCGAGTTCCAGCACTTTTTCCTTATACAGCTCTCTCTCACAAGGAAACAGTTGTCCTACATATGGTTATATTGTAACAATTTCACATTATCTTAAGATTAGATAATGAATGAAAATCTGAAGAGGATATCCCACCTGGAATAAGGATGTAATGTAACTGCCTTGGAAAACACTCATCTGTGATAAAAAGCAATATAGTTTCCCAGAAGTGTGCCTACAATTAAGGTGGACTCAAGAAAAGCTGCGTTTAGGTAGCAGTTACGATTTTATTAGCATAAAGAATAAGAAGAATCAAGGTGAGGGGACATGAATTTGAATGTTACGATTATACCAGGGAGTTGCCTGGTATATGTGGAGATGCCATTGTTTGAGCTGCATGCCACAAATAAATGCAGCATTTGTCAGAAAATAATCCCGCTATGACATCTGAATAGCTTCACATACACCGAACAAGGGTGAAAACAGCTAGGCCTGCTTGAGAGCAGGATGATCAGCAACATGAGATCCTTGTGTAACACATCGTTTTCTTAGGAGTATCATCAGGGACCATGACTGCTTGCTTGCCCTTGGGTCTTTTCCTACTTGTTAGTGACCTTATGAAACAGCAGGTTCTCCATCACTGACTAAATACATAACTTGATGATTAGCAGCAGGCTCATGTGCTGCTTCTCATGTTTGGAGTTGTTAGCGGAACCTGAACTTTCCTTTTCTCCCTTTTCCAGGGAGATTCACAAGGAGCTGTGTGGAACACACACACGAGGTTTGGGCTTGAGCAGAATACACATCACAAGTTTGAAGTTTGTATCTTTAATGGGCAGGACAAAGGAACCCAGTGGAGCCAGGAGTGGAGGGACAGACTGCAGGGAGCCTGGAGCGAGGGGTCACAAAGGAGTCAAGCGATGCGAGGTGTGAACACACGGCAGGAGGCAGAGAGTTGGGTGTAGGTGGCCGGGCAGGCTGGAATTCCTGAGTCCCTTGGCCAACGGGGAAAAGGAGAGGGCCACCATGGCCGGGAAATTAGGATAAAAGGGGGGGCTGCGTCCCCCAGCAACCTGAGAGACCCCACAGGGACATGCCCGGTGGACTCTCCCTTTGTTCAAATACAGTTTTGGGTCTCCTCTGTCTCCTTTTGGTCATTCAGTTCTTGACAGTGAGATTTTTCCGCACAGAGCCAACTCCTAATCTTTGCTTTGCTAGATTAAACAAGCCACCCTCTTCTGGTGTCCCCATTGACAGAGTTCTCAATTTTGCACCATTGACAGAGTTCTCAATTTTGCACCCCTGGTTTTCAGAGCCTTTCTTTGCATCTCTCATGGACTGAATTGATCTTTCTTGTGAAGGAGAACCTGAGTTGTAAAGAACATTCCAGACAAGATTATTTTTGGTCTATATAAAAGCATTCTTATTTCACCATCGCTCCTTATAGGAGCGATTTCCCTTCTTTGTGAGCAAATCTCACAAGCTGATCTCAATCTCCTCTCATTAATGCTCCAACAGCTTTCTTGTCACTTTCAACTCGTTTCCCATCATAACGCAAAAAGCTAATTAGTCCCTAGACACAGGACCTTGCACTCTGTAATACTAAATCACATCCTCTTTCTCTTTTACTATATTTCAAAGTCTTAGTACTGGACTGATTATTCTAACCCCTACCTCTGTGCCATGGACTACCTGTATTAGTTCACTCTCAGTCTTTACACTGGGGCATCAATAAAAAAATTCAGTTGGATCTCAAAAATTATCCTTGAACTTTAGTTAACCTCCCCTTCTATCTGATGCAGTGGAAAGGTGATGTTAAAAGCTAATAACGCTCAGATTAGCCCTAGAGTCACCTACTTAACTGAAGTCTTATGTAGAAAGACCTTATGAAGCCCAAGTTCAACCTACGACACCACCTCTTCATCCACAGTCCATCCCTAGTACTTGATCTCAAAACTTTCAATTAATTTTTAGCAGCATTCTGTCAAATAGCATGTCCACGTGCTGCTTTCTTCGTACAGTCTGTCTTTTAGGATCTACGTGAGCGTGTTGTAAAATACCTACACTTTAAATTGAAACCTCTGCCCAGCCTTTACAATTAAGGAGATTCAGTAGCATAGGCAAGCACTTGTGCTAGCTCGGTACCAATTTAATCTTTTATCCCTTCAGTTCCACATAGTTTAACGATATTAAAAGGACTATTTGATTTCTTACCTTAAAGTTAGTGGAATATAATGCTGGAACTGCTTAAATTGGACAATCATTTAATAGAATCCGATTTCCAATACTTTCAAATTGATACAGTATTTAATAGATAAGAAAGTAATAATAAATGAGAAAGATATGATCAAGTACATTGACTTTAAACCCTTCCTTTAACAAGTCTCCCTTTCACTTTCTCAAATTCGAAGTTAAACATCAATGATTTAGAAACTCTTCTTACAAGGAAAGTACTTATGAGTTAGTGCAAGCTTATGTTTTTCTCTCACTGAGATTTGGGAAAATTTCACAGCATTGATATATATTATAAAATTTTGCTGATTCTTACCCTTGCTTGAAAAAAACGTAATAGAAAAAGGCTATGTATGTTCTTGTGATCCATCTTCTGTGCAAGTTGGACAACAGGTCACCCCTTGTGCTGGCCGGGTGAGAAGGCTCTGGGCTTCGCTGCGAAGCAGACAAGCCCCAGATGCTTTTGCTGAAAACACGAGGTATAAACCTTGTTTTATAAGGCAATAACTTGGTACTGTAAGACCTTTAAAATATGTTTTAAGGGACCTGGAGAAAGCACAGCCAAAGAGCTGAACTCTTATTCAGGCTGTTACTAAATCTCAAAAACTTGCCCTGTCATTGCACCCAAAACTCTACACTCTACTACCCCATACTCTCCCAAAACCTTGCTTACAGATCCACACACATCAGCTGAATAGGCTATATCTAAATTCTGGAGGCAGGAAGACTAAGGAGAGCACTTAGCACTTCCCTGGGGAAACATGCTATGAAAATTAAGCCTTCTGCCTAGAAGTAGCATTTTTTCTTCACTACTACTAAAGCATTACAACATTCTTCCTAACATTCCACTACAATACTTCAAGTAAACCCTCCAATACTTATTATTACTTCAGTAGTCATGTATCAATTAAAAGCATGATTTGTTATTTTTTCCCCATATATTTTGGTTCACCCTGCATTCACACTTGAGAGGCAGAGTTGTCACTTGACATAGTAAATGCCTAACTGCTCTTGAGGCTCAAACTGCCATAAACACACAATTTATCATTGGCAATTTAAAAAGAATGCTCAAAAAGACATGCATATAGGAAAATAAGCATGTCTGTCAGGAGCTTTTTGACATATTGCATCATTTTTCATTTCGCTTAGCGTATTGCTAGGCTACTACAAAGGTCACTTAATTCTACTTATCAGCATGTGATTTTCAAGAAGACTTAACCTGATTTTCATGAGCTTTGTGGCCTTCATGAACTCTTAAACTCTTATATATAGTCACTATCAAATGTTTGCTATGTTAAAAATGGTGCCAAGAGATACATAGATTATTGAAGCTCCCATTCTTTATCTTTATTAAGGTTTTTGTATTAAGGCCATGTTTTTCTGTGCAACTCCTGAGGAAGCATGATCTGCCTGAAGTACTGCAGAACATAGGCATATAAAACACACACGATTATAAACAAGTTTTTAAAATGTTTTGAGTTGTTCAAATTGCTGCCGTTCACCACTAGCATTTTTGGGTGAGCATAACGTGTTTTCCAAAAGTCTTAAATCTTTTCGACTCAGATATCAATCAGTTGTTTTTTCCCCCCAAACTCCTCTCAAAATGGATATTCAATCCCTTTTCATTTTGCCAGAGATAAAAATTATACCCAGCTGAATACACAACTCTCCATGTACTTGTATTATCATAGCACTCACGAGACTTGCATAATGGTCAGAATCTGAACAAATTCATGTTATTGCGCTAAAACCCCTTTATTTCCTTGGAATCAGCACTACACTGCACATTATGAAGTCTGCACGGAGAAGTGGTAATGGATTCCCTAGATGCACAAGAATTTTATATTGGCCGTGCTCTTCAAGGATGAGTGCTTTGGATTGATACTAGCAGTATAAATATTGGTTTAAGATTTGTTGCTAGCTTGGCACTAGTTTACATGCTTAAACTTGGGTTTTCCCCTAGGCCGACCAGGGAAGCCCTATGAGAAGGGCACAATTTATCCCTTAAAGATCTAAAGAGCACTAGTATAAGCCTGGTCTTCAGGCTCTTTCTAGCTTTCTCCATCACCTTCACATGGAATTTCCAAGAAGTTTTTCAACAGCAGAATCTTCAGTTAAAGCAGTGCTTTAACAAACACCAGCCCCTAAACAATTCTTCTCTTCCACTTTTAGGACTTCACTCTGTGTACTGAGGAATGTCACTTTCCTAAAGAAAAATTAACTATAGGAAAAACTAAAACAGCCCATCCAAGACAAAATGGACAGAAAACTAAAAACCAAATCCCTGGCTGATGCATTAACTCCACGTTTCAGAGTATGGACACAATCAATTAGTATCCACTGCTACTAAGCAAGTAAGAAGCTGTCTATACATCCAACTTCATGTTTGACCTCCCACCAGGAAGCCAATCCCTACCAGAAATTTGTCACATTTTTTTATATGCCAGGCTCCGGGCATTTGCCTTGATTTCTTCAGTCTTGGCCATCTCACCATAGAAGGGGACAACAGATCTATATTAAAACAAAACAAAACAAATCGAAACCTTCCATCTTAAGACTTGTGTCTCTCCCCTTTTGCATTTACATAGATTTTACCTAATTTAAGTCATGAAGCATTTTAATTCTCTTCAAAACGGTCGCGAAATTTTCCTCACTCCCATATAATACATTTGCTCCATTTGAAGAATTTCAGAAGGCTCAGAAAAAGCTCAACTACCCAAGTTCGTAATATCCATCATAATCCATACCATCCATGGTATGGTATTTGGCAGAGACACAGGTAACAGGAATAATGCTCTACTTTCACTGCTGTTATTCTAGGAAAACTAGAAAGTAATGGATATACTATTCCTTGAGGTCCAAAACGTTCACCATAAAACAACCACCAAGCATTTTCAAGATAAATATTGCTTTTGAAGAAAAGATTATTGCTTCTTTCTTTTTTTTTTCTTCTCAGGTACAAGGCTCTGTTCAAATAAATGCTATGATCGAGTATCATTTACTTTTTCCTAGGACATCTGCACTATAGAAATAAAAGTGCAGGTTTTCATCTGTATGAGGGTTCACTTGCACATTGCACCAAATAACTGTTTGATGCTCCTATCCTTCAGCAGCTTAGCAGCATGGCCAGCAAGACACCTTTGCTTTTGTAGAACATCCTGCTTTTTGCTAGCACATAAGCAACACTGATGCAAAACTGCAAAATGTGGCATTTTATTTTCTGAAACAGGAGTGCATTCCTATACGTGCCCTCATGTCATATTCACTTTCATGGGCAAGCAAACCTTCAGCATTTGTGACCATAAAGCTTTCACATACAATTGAGGTTAAAAATTCCAGAAGATGCGTGTGGTGTTGGAGACACTTTTGTGATGTACAACTGTGGTATAGACACGTTTACAGACAACTCTGACACATTCTTGGGTAACAACATTAAAATCAAGAAGAGAAGCTATTATTTAACAAGATTAACCACTTAAGAGATGGCTGAATTATTTCCCCTTCCAATTCTGTTTTACAAGAGAAGCATAAAGGAAGAATAGCCATATTTTTCTTACAAAAGGGGGGGGAAGCAGTATTTCTGGAAAAGTCAATGTTTTTGGTAAATACTTGTCATCAGTTTAGATTATGTGGGAAAAAGGCTTTTAAAGCATTACTTTTTATACCTGTTCATAGAATTATCTGACATTAAGGATAATGCTGCAATCAACGCAGCACTAAAGCTTTTCACTTAACTCTGGAAAAATTGCTAAATACTGATAAGACTTTTAATTTGCACTTATTTGCAGACCTCCCTCTTACATACTATCAAGAGCAAGTTACTGAAAGCAACGAATAAAAATGGCCAAGGAGATTAGGAGCAGGAGCCACTGCACAGGAAGAGAAGGAATGATCAAGGAAGACACTGGAGTTCTCCTCTGCCAGCTGTTCAAAATATCAGGGAAAAGGCAGCAGAACAAGTGGCAGCATCTGATTTTCTACAAATGAGAACTTGAATATGACTTTCCAGAACACCAAGTCAAATTAATGGAAATACATGTGAAATAACCATAGTATCTCCCTTTACCATGCAGACCACGACCTAGATCTCCCCCACATTCAACCTGTCTTCAACAGCATCAAGCTCCACCTATCACAGAACTTTCCACCTTCTTTTATGCCTTTTATGCCTTTTTTTAAAAAAAAAAAAAANAAAACAAAACAAATCGAAACCTTCCATCTTAAGACTTGTGTCTCTCCCCTTTTGCATTTACATAGATTTTACCTAATTTAAGTCATGAAGCATTTTAATTCTCTTCAAAACGGTCACAAAATTTTCCTCACTCCCATATAATACATTTGCTCCATTTGAAGAATTTCAGAAGGCTCAGAAAAAGCTCAACTACCCAAGTTCGTAATATCCATCATAATCCATACCATCCATGGTATGGTATTTGGCAGAGACACAGGTAACAGGAATAATGCTCTACTTTCACTGCTGTTATTCTAGGAAAACTAGAAAGTAATGGATATACTATTCCTTGAGGTCCAAAACGTTCACCATAAAACAACCACCAAGCATTTTCAAGATAAATATTGCTTTTGAAGAAAAGATTATTGCTTCTTTCTTTTTTTTTTTCTTCTCAGGTACAAGGCTCTGTTCAAATAAATGCTATGATCGAGTATCATTTACTTTTTCCTAGGACATCTGCACTATAGAAATAAAAGTGCAGGTTTTCATCTGTATGAGGGTTCACTTGCACATTGCACCAAATAACTGTTTGATGCTCCTATCCTTCAGCAGCTTAGCAGCATGGCCAGCAAGACACCTTTGCTTTTGTAGAACATCCTGCTTTTTGCTAGCACATAAGCAACACTGATGCAAAACTGCAAAATGTGGCATTTTATTTTCTGAAACAGGAGTGCATTCCTATACGTGCCCTCATGTCATATTCACTTTCATGGGCAAGCAAACCTTCAGCATTTGTGACCATAAAGCTTTCACATACAATTGAGGTTAAAAATTCCAGAAGATGCGTGTGGTGTTGGAGACACTTTTGTGATGTACAACTGTGGTATAGACACGTTTACAGACAACTCTGACACATTCTTGGGTAACAACATTAAAATCAAGAAGAGAAGCTATTATTTAACAAGATTAACCACTTAAGAGATGGCTGAATTATTTCCCCTTCCAATTCTGTTTTACAAGAGAAGCATAAAGGAAGAATAGCCATATTTTTCTTACAAAAGGGGGGGGAAGCAGTATTTCTGGAAAAGTCAATGTTTTTGGTAAATACTTGTCATCAGTTTAGATTATGTGGGAAAAAGGCTTTTAAAGCATTACTTTTTATACCTGTTCATAGAATTATCTGACATTAAGGATAATGCTGCAATCAACGCAGCACTAAAGCTTTTCACTTAACTCTGGAAAAATTGCTAAATACTGATAAGACTTTTAATTTGCACTTATTTGCAGACCTCCCTCTTACATACTATCAAGAGCAAGTTACTGAAAGCAACGAATAAAAATGGCCAAGGAGATTAGGAGCAGGAGCCACTGCACAGGAAGAGAAGGAATGATCAAGGAAGACACTGGAGTTCTCCTCTGCCAGCTGTTCAAAATATCAGGGAAAAGGCAGCAGAACAAGTGGCAGCATCTGATTTTCTACAAATGAGAACTTGAATATGACTTTCCAGAACACCAAGTCAAATTAATGGAAATACATGTGAAATAACCATAGTATCTCCCTTTACCATGCAGACCACGACCTAGATCTCCCCCACATTCAACCTGTCTTCAACAGCATCAAGCTCCACCTATCACAGAACTTTCCACCTTCTTTTATGCCTTTTATGCCTTTTTTTAAAAAAAAAAAAAAAACACTATTGCACACACAGAATTCAAATTATGAGATGACAGTAATGGGTTTGTGCTTTATTTTGTTCCTGTCCTCTTTTAACTGCCATTGCTTGGCTGGAAAATAACAACTACAAATTTAATCAACACAGTGAAAGGTTCGGCTTAAAAGTCAACTATAAAAACAGAAGCAGAGAAAAATTAGACTGAAATAAGTTTGAAGCCAGTGGCTTTTGTCACCATAGTAAATGAATAAATGTTCTCCCTGTGCACATGTCCTAATGAAAGTAAGGGTTTAATTGCATTCTTCTCCAGTACAAGTGGATATATTAAAACTACACCTTATTCTATTAGTGAAATAAGATTTATGTCACTTAATACCCTGAACAAAATGCTTTATAAAAGGAATTGTTGACCAGCATGAAAGTCTTAGATTGTCTTCTGGGAGAGTAAGACTTTAGATAAGTGAAGATTTTAGATTCTACTGCCAACATTATCAAATAAGACCCAGAAGCACCAACCTCAGTGTGAGTCCGTTCTTCAAGCTCTGCACTTAGCATTTTGCCATTATAATGATTCACACATACAATTGCAGCAACAGCATTCATCCATATAAGTGCCATTTTTGATTTCAAAAATTTGAAGAGGCTCAAAAAAGTTTTGGCATGCGCATCTGTCCACAACAGCTTGCATCAAGCCCGCTCAAGGGTAACTTAAGCACAAAGCAGCTGCCAGAAACACAGCTGCTCCACCAAGACTTCTGCCTGTGCATTTAAGGAATAGTTGACTATTGAGAGATTTAGGGTTACATGAGAAAACACACAGAAACAGTAATTTCCCCGAGATGCTTCATACTGCTGTCTCAGATGGAGCCATCCTCTGCTCCACATTAGCTCTAAAATTCTCATACGCCTTTTTCCCCCACACTCAACATCTGGCATTTCATTTTTCACAGACCTTAAACACCTGAAGATTCTCAAGTTTCTATTACCAAAGGCCTGGTAAAAATTCCCACCAGCAGCCAGCGTTAGCAAGCAGCACTCTGGAGACAGACCATCATGTGGAAGGGGGAGGAAGAGGAGCAATGTGGCACTAAAACATCCATTTGGTTCATTGCCGACTCCGGAGGAGCTTAGGGCAGGCCCCACCACCTGCAGCTTCCACCATCAGCTGGAAATGAAGAAAACATGGGGGAATAACCAGGGGAAAGCTGGTGTGGTCGGGAGCACTGATGGTCTTTCCCCATCACCTGAGATGCACTCAAGGAGATGGGATTTCTCTGGCCTTGCATGGTGCAGCAGCATAGGCCGCTCCACAAGGGATGTCCACGTGCCTTCATGTGACAACCAGTAACCCAGGAGTCCCTTGAAGGAGGGTTTGGCTATTCTAGAGGAAAACAAGCAACTTCATGGACCACCTTTCAAATTAAACCATTATGAGTGCCCCCAAGGAGTGAGGAAAAAGCAGCAGCTCCTTTCCATCACGGCAGCCAGTGTCTCCCAAGTCTAAGAGGAAAACTCCCCAAGTAATGGGGAAAGTGAGAAACTCCTTATTTTCTTCATGCGTCCCACAAATCAAAGCATCAACATTTTGAAGAACGATGCTACATCCCACCTCTAAGAAGGTCTAAAAGGTCAAGAAGGCAATGTGCATTCTGCACACCAAGCTCTCCGCTCCCCCAGGTGTTAAGAAAGAGGCTCTAGCACCAGCATGAGGTGTCCCCAGGGGGATAGCAAGCAGCGGGTGTCCCCTGGTAGGCTGCAAACAGCCAAGAGGAGCTCAGCTCAAGAGGGCCCCTTACCAGGCCCCCGAGCAGAGACACATCCACACCCTGCAACTCCAGGCACTAACAGGCCCTTACAGTCACTGCTGCCATTTTAACCCTTTCCAGGTTTAATCCCCTCTCCTTTTGCTAGGACTATGGACAACAGAGAAGACAGAGTGGTTTTATAAGCAAGGCATCGAGGATGCGAGTGGGAAGCCACCAGTGAGCAGTAAATAGGCTCCCCGGTACAAGAGGGATGTGGAGCTGCTGGAGAGTCCAGCGCAAGGCTACGAGGATGATCAGGGGCCTGGAACATCTGCCCTAGGAGCAAAGGCTGAGGGAGCTGGGCCTGTTCAGCCTGGAGAAGAGAAGGCTGAGGGGGGACCTAAGCAGTGTCTGTAAATACCTCAAGGGAGGCAGTGAGGAGGAGGGGGCGGCCTCTTCTCAGTGGTGGCCAGCAACAGGACTAGAGGAAATGGCCACAAGCTGAGGCACCAAAAGTTCCACAGGAACTTGAGGAAAAACTTAACAGTGAGGGTGAGAGAGCCCTGGCACAGGCTGCCCAGAGCGGTTGTGGAGTCTCCTTCTCTGGGGACCTGTAAAATCCACTTGGATGCAGCCCTGTGCCACATGCTCTAGGTGACCTTATGTGTGGACCAGATGATCTCTAACGGTCCCTTTCAATCTTAAAGATTCTTTGATTCTAAATATGCAGCATGGGGCACTCTGAGCTTTTACCCACTGAACGTCAATATTCCTGCACTTACAGATGTGACTCTGCAAATGCCACGTATCGAAGCACGGGTGTAAATCCTAAGCTGAAGTGACCGTTATGAAGCCTTAAAGCCAGTAAAGCTTTGCCAAACTCAGGGGTCACAAAATCCATCATTTCCCAGCCTTGAGGCCAGCAGAACATGTCAGTAGCCAGACATGATCTTTGCCATCTCCTGCATTTGCCCGTAGCTGCAGAACTAGCCCCAGGGAAGCACAGGCTCATCCCAGCACTTGGGGTGGACTAGGGCAGGCACGGAGAGGACAGCAGCCGAATAGAAGTGCCAAGGAAAACACGATAAATCACGTGAGACCCAAGATCCATCTTAAATCTCAAAGCAAACCACATGTATTTGCTTCTAGTCAGGATTAGTCATTTCCCAGGAAAGAACTTTCTCATGCTCGTGTCGCTTGAGATTTCTGAGCCTTCCTTTCTCAACCGTAAAGCAGCTGTCGCGAGCACTAGCATTAGGAAAGGGCTCGATTTCGGAAAGTGCCACTTACTGCAAGCACTGAGTGCTCTCAGCAGCTCAGGAAATTTTAAATTGTTGCTTCACGCTTCCCTCTTTTCCCCCATATAACGCCCTGCATGGAGATCAACAGAGGAGAAAGGAAGCACCTCAGTCCAGCGAGGGAAATTAGGTTATTTTCCACATGAACAGTATTTTTAAATGTCCTCCGCAGGATGGGAAGGCTCATTAAAAATACCAGGCTTCCTATTCACTCGGTACAGCAACCACACACAGGAATTGCCAGCTGTTTTCCTAACCTGTTTTGCACACAGCAAACCAAGCTCCAAACCCACAGGCACTGCAGACCTGAGGAGACCCTGAGGCTCAGCCAGGAGATAGCTCCGAGGAGAAACCTCCTTCCAACACTGCAGAAAACACAGAGCCCCCAAAGTAACCTCTGCTACCAGCCTCTATGGAAACTGATATTTGCACTCTTCATATTAAGTATTTAAGCAAACTCCTTCATTCTTCAGCCATGGTTAAAAATCCACTTGCCTGAATGTGTTACCACAGAGCTAAGCAGACTCATGTGCAGGTTTGCTTAATGCCAGCGTGTCTCCAGCGCTGTCCAGCTCCTCCCAAATATTTCTCACTTGCCCCAATACTTCGAGAAGAACGTTTAGCTCTGTGAGAAACAGTCCCTGTCTCAGCGTCCAGCCCTTCAAATAAGGATAAAAGAGATGGGAATAGCACCCTCTTGCACAGATTAAGAAGGAGTTTGCAGTCTGCTGTTCGAGGATGTCAAGACCTTTTGTGTTCAGAAAAAGCTACAAAGTTCATTAGGATGAATGCAACTTGGAGCCAACAAGAGAAAATTCCCTTTTGATAATTGGCAATTTTCCGGCAAGCCACTTGAACGCGTATCTGCTTATTCTATTCACAACATCTCCAGATCTGCCTGTTTAAACAATAAGGATTCAGACAATCTGCACAGCCAGCTGATATTGTACTTGCAGGGATTTATCAACTGAGGAGGCAAGGCCTGAATTTACAAAAACAAAACCAGTGCCACCATGGCAACAAGTCAGCAAACAGCAAAGGCTCCTTCTGAAACTGGGAAGCAATATTGCTTCTAATTGCACTGACACCAGGTGTAGAACTGTTGAAGACAGTCATTTCTGGCACACACACAACACAGAAAGAAAATGTTGAACTCTAATATACAAATATTCACTGAAAAT
Source organism: Nothoprocta pentlandii (assembly GCA_013398315.1). Lineage (NCBI taxonomy): Eukaryota > Metazoa > Chordata > Aves > Tinamiformes > Tinamidae > Nothoprocta > Nothoprocta pentlandii. Next base: position 1,732,879 of record VZSG01000051.1, read on the forward strand.
ATATTTCCAGATGCACACATGCTTGCAATAAAAACTGAATCCACAGTATTGCCTAAGCTAGATTTCATTCAGGTGGGAAATAATACAGAAGTAATGAACTGCACACAAACCCACGAATGCGGTAGCAATTTCTCACTAAACAGAAAAACGTATTTTGAGACAAAAATATTGACTGTTATGAACCATATGCAGACAGCTCAAGAAAAAAAGCAAAATTTATCAACTAGAAGCATATGTCAAGCCAGAGTTCTGCTTATTTAAATGTTGTTCCAACCATGGGCTCTCAAAGACCACATAGGAGAAAGGCCAGTGAGACCATGGCACAAGAAGAACCCCTGAGGCACTTTCCACTGGGGTGACTTTTTAAATCAAACAATGACAATATAGTCTTACTATAGGACTAGGAGAGCTGCCTAGCCATACCTAAAAAGCAGAGTATCAGCTGTCCTGCATTCTAACAGAAAGAGATACTAAAGAGAAAACATCTCCAGGATCCCCACCAAAAAAGAAAAACAGATAAGCCGATTCCTCTCTCACCTTAAAAAGCAGAATATCCCCATCCTTTTTCAGCAGGACTCCCCATTTCTGCCATCCAAGCCTCAGTTCAACTGCAAAAACTTACATCAACACCACTAGGAGCAACTTAACTTCAGCTGAACAGCCCAGTACAACCTAAAGCAGGTTGTAGAAGTCACTATTGGCTTTGATGTGTTTTGGACCAGGATCTTAAATGAGGAACAAGACCTTAAGATGAGCGTTGTGTCATCACAAAGCCAGAGACAGGCAACAGGTCTTCACTCTGGGGAAGGTTTCAAAAGTCCTTTAGTTATAAATTATCAGTTCCACACGCTCACAGCCAGCAACTTCAACCTGAAGTGCTCTAAGCAAAATGAGCTTCTTCTGGAGCGGTTGTATAAAAGTCCTCCTGAGGATAAGTATCTGTTCAAACCCTCTCCACAAGTCTCAACGTCTCAAATGCAACATCTGAGTTCTTAACGTAGAGCAACTTAGCTAATTTGATGGGAATCAGCTAAAATGGTTGCAGAACTAGGCTTGGCCTTTTGTCAGTGAGTCTTTCTAGCACTGTGTATTTCAAATATTTACCCAACATGGATTCCTGTTTGAGATTTGGCTGAAACTGGGAAATTGTTTCATAAAGCATCAAGAAAAAGGGACAAGGCAACAGGAGCAAACGTGACTTACATGTGAAAGTGAGGAATCTCAAGCTAAAATGGACTTTTTAGTGTCATCTTAGTGGATCACCCACCATAGTTGACTTCATCACAGAAGTCCCTAGTTTCTTTGCCCTAGAGTGGGCTCGTTTGGACCGGCCATAGCAATGCTGTAAGCACAACACAGACATGATTCTTGCTGTCTCATGATTTGAAATGGTTGGAATTTTAAGTGCAAAATTGCAAATAGTTTCTATTTATAACTTATAATCCTGAAAGTGCATTTTATTTCTGCTCTTTTTGTTATGGTTTACAGCAAACCTTTTTCCCCACTGCCCTGTGAATAACCGAGCACATGCATACTCCTAGAATTGCACAGCAAAAATACACCTGGAGAATGTTCCTCTATTATCTTTATGTGAATAAGGAGAAAAGAAAATAGGGAAGTATTTTTTAAGTGTATATCTATATATATGTATATACATGCATACACATTTTCCTTCTTATAACAAAGACATTCCTGACACAGAAATGTCTGATCAGGACTTTTATTGTAATGATATAAAAAGTACTATTAAAAGAACCTGTCCAGCCTACTGGATCAAGAGGAAGTGTTTATTTTACCTTATGAACAAGATAAAACTTCCACAGCCACTTGTACTGGGAAAACACTTTGAACTGTTCCCTTATGCTGCACGATTGCAACTTTCCTCCTGTCATTTTGGGGGACACAGTCCAACTATCACAAGAAACACCAAAAGGAACCTGCCCGCAGCAAAGAGCTTGCAGGCTGCAACACAGAGTGCTTAATAATTAACATTTCCATGATTTAAAAATGCAAAAGCATGTTGATACCGTATTAATGATAAGTTATTGATGCTGCTAACGATCACAAAGAATAACCACAAGAGACTACCACATCAAATCAAAAATCACTGTATACAGACACATGATGGTTAGACTTATTGATACGTGATTTCAAAGCTAAAACTTCTCCCTTTTACCTAACACTAATACAAAAGGCACAGTTTTAAGCCACCTTAAAATTTTAAGGTTATTTCTTCCTCAGAAGTGACCAGGAGCTCTCTCGATTTCCTCGAGCTGCTCTGTTTGCTCAAAGATGTTTGATTCAGAGGTTTGTTCTTCATTACCAAGGGACCAAAACTGTGTTTTTTTTCTGGAAGTCCAAAGCAGCTTCCCCAATCAGCAAGAGCCTTTGTAATTCCAGCAGTTTTTACCTCTTATTTACTACTCTACCTGCATAGGTTTGAAACCCTTATCCTTCATATAGGAATCTACCTGTGGATCATCCAGCCCATGCTACCGTGATGCCTGGGAACACAGAGGTCAGTCCCCAAGCCACACATAACCCTTGAGCATCTGGGGCACGTGGCACTTTGTATTATGCATTCCCATCAGCTATTCCAGGTTTTTCCCCTTTTCCAGCAGCTGTTTTAAGTACAATAATGTTCTACTTGCAGCCTGCTCCCGGGGGATGAATACTGTGGGGTGGATTTATATGCACCAGTTCCAGAAGTGGTTCAAGTGCTCTGATCTTAGCAGGCAACACAACAACTGGAGAGGGACTGAGACCTGCACTGGGGTTCATGACAGATGCACAGTGTTTGCAGCTAAAGCAACAATTAAGGATATCTTGGAGTAAAAGATATTGTTCCCAATCTAAGTCCATTTAAACCATCAAATACTTGTTTAGCTCTATGGAATGCTCTCCTTCACTACTGTTATGGCTTATCTCACCTATGGGGAAACCCACAGCCAAATGCCTCTCCACCTTCTGCTTAGCCCTGTAACTCGAGCCTCACCAAGCTCTTCAGAGAGTGCAGTGATGGGAGCAACAGTGGCTGTTCACAACGCACAAACTTTGCAAAGAATTGTCACCAGGAAAAACACTGCTTCTTCCTGACAGGTAAATAACCCGCAGGGAATATTTAAGTATTATAGGCCCTGCTCCTTGCATCAAGAAGTAGGCACCAGCAGTCTGAGTTCCCTATGCCCGGGACAGGAGAGTGCAGACACGGAACCTGCTGCTGCATCAGTCACAGACTCCAAGGAGATGTTGAAGAGATCCTGGCAACGATTCCCATCTGGAATTGAAAAGCATGGAGCAATAGATGCCAAATCCCCAATAACTTCGTATTAGCTGTGCTTGGAAAGTCCTGTTGTGGCATCTAGGATAACCTTCTTGATCAGAATTAATTAGAACGGGAAACAAGAGACTGAAAAGACAGCATCTCCGGTGAAATCCTGGAGCGGTCACAAAGTCACAGCAGCCTCAGTTGCTGGCCGGGAAGGGCAAAACTACCCCAGTTCTGGCAAAGACAAGATTTATTTCTACAGCTAGGGATTCAAGATGAAAGGAAGAACGACATTTCTCTGGAGAACCAAGGGGCTCCCATTGGCATGTCTGGTTCAAGACATCAGCCGAGACAAAGCCAGCTCAGTGTGGTTAGTCTGCCAGGCTACACTCGGGTAGGTTTTTTAGATATCTGTTTTTGTGGACAGGCTTTTTTTTTTTTTTTTTTTTTTTCAGTCCTTAACTGCCTCGGCTATAGAAGCCAACCTTGTATTCTTTCTAGTGCCATTTTTCAAAGGCGGTCTACAGATTCTTTTTACAAAGAGAGCAAAGCTACAGGCCCCAGCTTAACTGCACTGCCAGGACTTTCACAGTTGTTGGCCATGGCCCAGACTAGAAAGCAGCAAAATGGTGCAAATGCACCTGGAAAGAGGCAAACTTGCAGGCTCGGCTCTTCTACTTCCTACACCAGAGCAGGGCCGCTCATCCTGCAAACCCAGACTGCCAGCAGTACGGGGTGACTGCAAGATATGCAAGATACACGTCTGCTTTTTGCTATCTGCTGCAGGCAGCTGGAACATGAAAGCAATGGAAAGCACTGAAGAATAGTGACATCTTTCCCTCATTCTTGAAATACAAAAATATTTCTTAGCCATAAAATGGCTGAAGCGATTTCTCACGCATTCAAACAAAGTATCTCTGTGTAAACTAGTAGGACCTGTAACAAAACAGAAATATATATATTTTTTTTGACACACAGTCTAATGTTTTGTTAATCAGTTGAATCGCCACTCAAAGGAGAAACAAATCTACTCTTCCTCTCTTTCTTCCTCTCTAGAAAAAGCACAAGTTTTTAAAGTAATTCTTAAACTCAATTAGCATTTATTATAACTTTCCAGGTACAACCTACGTTTATCTCTCAACAGCATAGAGAGGGCTCTTTGAAAGGTTATGATAAAAGTAGTTATTTCCCAGCTGATCTCCAACAGACTGTTTTTGCAATCCAGTCCATTTCTAAAATATCCTGTCACCCTATAATCTTCAGAAAGATTAACGGTACAGAACACAGCTTTAAAAACCTGCCCACACGGCTTAAGGTCTCCTATTAGTCAGCTTTCCCCCCAAACTCTCTCTTCATTATTTCTCAGACAGCCAGGAACTAAAACGGAGCTCCTGTAATTCCAGTACCACGTTGCTTCTAACAGAGAGCACTGGGTGGCCGTGCTGGCTGTGTCAGGAAGGACGGGCACACAAGGACTGTTGTGTGAAAGGAAAAGTGAGAACAGAGGTGACAGTCTGTTTCTGAATATTTGGAGTATTTTTCATTTAACTCTATAAATTTTCCACAGCCATCCCTCCTGGGTGACCATGTTAACTTGAGAGTGAGATGTTCACAATGAACCCCAACTCAAAAGCCTTCAGTTCTCTCTATAGCTGCCTGGCTACATGATGCCTCTGGAAAGATACAAGATTGTAAGTAATTAAAAAAGGTTAATTCATTCCAGAGCTTCTCTTCATTTCAAAGTTGTAAGGTCAGGTTTATACTGTCTCCCCTCTCCTCTCACACTGTGGTTTTGCAAAGGGGCAGCCAAACACAAGGATGGTTCCTAGATTGATATATGAAATTAAATAAGGAGCTCTCTCCCCTGTAAAAAAGAGATGGGGAGAGACAGCGACAGAAGCACAAGATTCTTTCAGAAAGAACCCCAAAACAGAGCAGCAAAGGGAACAATATAACAGTAGAAATGTTTATTAACAAATCCTGAGCACGTGCTGGAAAAGGGGAGAGATTTCCTAGCCTCAGTCTTTTGTGTCTCCTTCATACCTAGCTGAGCCCTTCTGCTCTTTTTCAGAAATCTAGACCCAGATAACAGCAAGCAAAGCTGACCTGTCATTCAGTCCTCACTGCTGGCTTATCTTAAACCCTACACAAGTACAGTATGACCACCTCCACACGCTTGTGCTGTTGGAGGTTTGTTGCTCAGATGTCTGCTCTTTGCAGGGTAAATGAGGGATGGATTTTAACTACAAAATGATGTTTTTCCCAAAGTTCTGTGCTTGACAGTAGCATCATTCAGAACTTTTTATAGCTTAGGAGAAAATACCCACCATTTCCACAGCTCTGGCAGGAAGGCGAGAAGAGGGCAAACCTGATTAAACAGCACCTACTACAGCTCTGCTGACTGCATTTCTTGTGCAGACACGCTGTTCTTGGGTTTTGCAGGTTCTTAGATTTTGACTGAGATCAAACCTGCAGAAATATTGTTAGCCCAGAAGACAGAACCGTGATCAACACTTGGATAACTGTGGCAGTGTCAAGATCATCCATCATCAGTTGGGCAAGTAACACAGGTGGGCCCCAACTGTCAAAAATCAGACAGACTACAAGAAGGATCTTTGGATTTAAAGCCTGTTAAGTGGCTGAGAATATGAAACGGAGAGCAACTTGAGTGACAGCAACCAAGAGCTCTCAAAAGAAAGTGAACTATATTGACTGTGTTTAAAAATACAGCAGGAGCATAGGAGGATCCACATCATAAAGGCCAATGCATAAAACTAATTAAACACAGGATAAGAAAACTACTGAAAAAACACCATACTACGACAAAGAGATAACACAGAAGCAGGTTAAGAAAACATCTCACTATGAAGGAAAAAAAAGAGGTTTGGCTGGGCCTCATGCATTTCTTAGAACCAACGTTTTGGCTAAAGATTTTCTTTGAAGAACTTGAAGGATGGATGAAATTCTAGAAGATGTACGAAGACAAAAATAGCACTTTTTTTCTTTTTAAAGGAAAGCACCAAATAATTATAAACCAGTTGGCTTAACTTAAATTCCCCCTCAAAGTGATGGAACATATTGGTAGACAAACCACTTACAGGCTTTTAGAAGATAAGGAAGCGAGTAACAGCCAACACAGATTTGTCAAGAATCAATCTAATTTCTTTCTCTAACGCTGCAGCAGGCTTTGTGGATAAAGGATAAAAGAGGAACAGAATTTAGTTATCTAGACACTGTCTCATAAAAGAGACTCCTAAACCCACTTTCTGAAATCCACTGGTTTCAGAGAAGCCCATTTTTTTTCCTAAATACAGTTGTTCTCTAACAATAAATTAGGGATTAACTAATGCTGCATCTGATACTAAAATAAAATTCAGCCTAGCACAAAGCTGGGAGCTTCCACTGTCATAAATGATAGTGGTACCCCAGTTGAGGGGAAGTATATGTTACAAATACCCAGTTAAGGGTAATAATAGCTAGGCAATGCAAAAAGTTTGTCTGGAAAGGTTGCAGAGTCTCCAGCAGTGGCGATTTTCTTTCCTTTTAAGAACAGTCTGGTCCTCTGAAAATTGGGTAGAATTAAACCTGCGTTGGGACAGGGACAGACCAAATCCCCTGCTGACTTTCCAGCTTGTTTCACACAAGTACTACATGCAGCCCATCAGCTCTCATCCTCATCTCAATAGCACGGGCAGAGTGAGAACATGCAGAGGGATCATAATCAAATCATCACTGCTCGAGAGACCTGAGCTCCCAACACCATATTTTCCACTTGGCCACTTCACCTGAAGGCATCCCCCAGGTCAGTAGAAGTAAATACTGCTTCAGCAGCATTCAGTGAATAGATAGATGCATCAAGGTAGAGGAATTATTTGCAGGTGGATACTTTCCTGATTGCAACCTGTGGAACATATTCAAAAACTATTCAGAGACACAAGAGGGATTGAATTAAAAAAATGTTATATATGCTTGTCAGTGAAAGCACACTTATGTGTGGGTAGTCTGAGACCTCTAAGATTATGGTCTTTTTGCGAGTGAGATGTGAACAGAGCAGAGCACTCATGTCTAAGCTGCTACCAAGCACCTTAAAGCTCCCAATTATTTTGCCTGTGCTGGGCTCAGGGCTCTCAGTGTGCCTAAGAGCAGGAACACACACATTCACATCCACCAATTAGGCTTTTTCAGAGCGTTTGCAATCCTGCCACAGTTTGGAAGTCTGATATTCAGCAACACTCCTAGTCCTGCCTTGAAGATATTTGGGTACAGGTTAAAAAAAATTGAGTGCTCCGCTAAGAATAGAGATCTCAATTTTGCTTGTCGCTTACTAAAGCTCACGGGACTAGATGACGTAGGAATGTCAAGTAGTCAGCTCTTCCTGAAGTTCATGTATTACAGTTCACATCTTCATATTATTGAATGTACTGCGGGAAAGAGGAAAACAGTTCACATCAATCTCTTTGTCTGTTTGATTTTTCCTCACCTTCTCAACAAGAAAATGAGGGATATCCTCTTGTTCTCAACCAACTTTTTCTGTAATGATTCTGGTGTCTGCTTCGTTTGTTGCTGACAGTGAAACACAGAGACGAACTTGACCAGAAAACCTTCTGCCCCCACTCTCGTAACTGTAATACAGCCCTGTACTAGTGCACAAACCCTTTCCTACACAGAAATATCAAATCCACACAATTTCGTGATACAATTTCACACGCTAAGATTTTATAGCTGAGCAATTGCATCCTGTCTCCCAGGAACAGCGACAGCCAAGACGCGGACGTGAGGCTAAGACCACAAGGAGATGTGAAGAGAACAGCAACGTGGCGGCCAGGCCTGCTCCACCAGGACCACTGGTGAGATCTCCAGCAGGACACCACCTGAGCTGGTACCAAGGAAAACTTGTGGTATTTATCCTTTCTGAACACAAAAAATAAATAAAATAAATTAATAGCACTCTTCGCTCTCCACTCTCATGCGCCCTATTCCAGTGACAAAACATGTGTCTAAATTATTAGGCCTGACTAGTTTTCACACTGCTTAGCACCTCCTCGCTGAGCTTAATTAATCCTGCGAGTCCCACATTCTCATTAGCTTGTCCCAGAGTGCTTGACCTGCCTCTTTGCTAGCCAGGCAGCACTCAGGGAGTCACCATGGCCTAGGCCCTGTCCCAGGCAGCCGCCGCCATGGGGAACCCCAGGCCAGGCTCATGGCAAGGGCCAGCACCTGCTTCCCTGCATTCGCCTTGGAAGCAGTTTTGTCAGCTTGCCAAATAATTTTTTTAAAAAAAAAATCTAGTTTCCATAGAAACAGGAATACCATCGCAAAGCAAAATGAATATATATATATGTATACATATATATATATATACACATATATATGTACCTCCTCGATTGTCAGCATGGCAAGATTGATTGTTTAGGAGTCCCCCCAGACATGTACAACTACCCCAGGGCAGTATGTCATTTACTCCCCATCTAAACCCCTTCCCATCTCCTCCAACATTCACGAGTGCTGCGATCCGGGCGCCGAGCGGCCTCCCCTCACTGCAGGCCCAGCGCACCATGGAGGGCAAGGAGGCACCCGCCACCCCAGTCTCCATCCACACGAACATGAAAGTGAAGCAAAGGAAACGATCAAGTGTCATAATTTATTTTTTAAAGAAAAAAAACCTCTGGGCAGCACTCCTTGAATACCAATGGCTACGGAGCAGCTCTTTGCTATTCAAGTGGCATAGCCCTACTGAGCCTCTCGGAAAGGAGCTAGCCCGGATGCACAGTTCATCTGATAAGTCATCCCCAAAGATTATAAATCACTCGTGCTCCCCACTAATGAAAAGCTTGAACAACTTTATGAGCAATTAATTAGTGTACTTAGGTAAACTAAAGCAAGAGCAGCGTGCTGGATTAAAACTGCTTGTCCAATGTGTGCTCTCCATCAGGAACCAGCTGCAGAAAAGGTAGAGCAACCCAGCGAGGGCACCAGGCAGTAATGAGACTCATGAGGACACAGACAGCTCCTAACCCTGGGCAATGAGAGGCTGGATCATGCCCTGGAGCAGGAGGCTTCATCTGTCCTAGATCTTCATCCTACACAACTTAATTGTGGATTTCAAGTAAATGTCTCCTCTTGTTCCCAAGCCTAAGTTATTTTCCTGAACTGCCTCAAGATAGAGCTTGGCACAAGTGTGGGCTCTTCTTATCGCTTTCAAAGTGCTACCTTCCATATTTTTGAATGCCCCTTTGTTCCTACATTTTAGAGCCACAAACAGCAGCTAATAACTAAATATTGCACAGAAAGTACATACCATCCAAACGACTGTGGCACACCCTAAGCAAGATATCAAACAAAAAATAAGCTTTGCTCATTTTTTGTTTTTAATTCTGTATTAATCAATGTAATTGCATAGCAGAAAAGAAATCGTTTTCAAGAAAGGGGCAGGGTTAGAGTGGTAACCAAGAGAAGCAAGGCACTGTAGGCAGGGAAGGCTGCAACCGACGGAATGTGGTAGAAGACGACACTCGGTACTGGTCATAAAACCACCTATATGACAAGGAGACATCAGGAAAAACAGATATCCCGTCCCTGTAATGGGCTCCAAAAACAGAAGCAGCAGAACAAATGAATACAGACTTACCAATCCAAGGTAGACAACTGAAAATCTCCAGTTTGATAATCAAGATATTATTGTTATCACAATGGACCTTACACAGAAGATCAGCCAAGTTGGGCTTCTTGGAACAACAAGAACAGGCTGTAAGCCTGTACCACGCCAAAGACACCACCTGCTGGAAGATGACTACCCTACCACCACAATAACACCCATGAAAAGTATCCATATCCTGGCTTATTCACTCATTTTGCCCCAAAATATCCAAGCAATAAATGCTGAATGCCAGAAGCCTGATGACAGGCTCTCAGCCTCGGTCAGTGACCTGGCCCGCCGTTGGCTTTTTAAGGAACTTTATTTATGGTTAATTTGCATCACTGTAGCCAGAAAATGGAAAAGAATGTGATGGATATGAGAATCTTAAAGGATATGAGCTCACCAGCAGGATACTCTCTCATTGCTCTCTGTCTTTCAAAGATGATATTAGAAACACGGGAAAAAAACAGTAAAGTGTCCTACAGGTGCAAAACAGTCCTTAAGGCTGAACTGCTTCTCAAAGCTAATGTAAAGAATTAAAAATTAGGCAGTTTTAGCAGGAACCCCCCAAGATGGTGAAGGACTAATACCTTTCCACTTGCAAAGATCAAAGGCGATTTTCCTGAGAACTAGAACTCCAAAAAAACAGCCCTCAGAGCATCCATTTAATTTAAGAGAAGAACTCGGAGATGGGAATAGAGGCAGCGTCCTCAGGGAAGTACCCTTCTTGCAGAGCCAAAAGGCAATCTCTGCTGCTGCAGAGCTCTTTCTGGTTAGCCAGAACCTCTCATCTTGCACAACACTCCACTGCTTTCATCCGGGGTAATATGGCAGCATCGCTCCCATGAGTGCAAAGGAGCAGGCGGCTGCAGTGAAACCCACAGCACTTCCAAGAGCAAAACAGAGCATTCCCATTGTATACTCTGTTTTTATTATTTTACCTTTGATTAAACAGTTAGAGGTTATAAATTAGAAAAGGTCACTAATTTACATTTACAAACCAAGGCTACTTCAGAAAATTAGGGAACAGTGACACTTGCTGTAACTACATACATTTTTCATTACCACCTTACCAGGCTTGGCATGCAAAACTCTTATATCTTTCTTTTATAAATAGGGTTGGTACGTTTAAGGCATTTAAAATAGCTAGCAAACGCACAGACAGCTTTCAAAATTAGCAATGCAAAAAACAAGCTGTTTCTTAGTATGACTAGCCAGACCAGACATAACATCCAAGAAGACCTTACATATTGAAATTCCCTTATAAATAGATAACTCATGCATCTTCAGAAATGTAAGTTAAAAAACACACACACACACACACCACAAGCAAGCAATGCAAACACAGTGTATTGTATCGTGTGATCCAAAATCCACTGACAAAGTTTGCTGTTTGTGCAACAAACTTCAAGCGAGGATGTGGAGCCTCTTTCTTGCTAGCACTTGATTCCAGGAAATACAAAAAAAAAATATACCAAGAGATTCTCACATCCTAATCTTATCTCCCAGATGCTCGTTACGGCTTTAAAGCCCACTTTGCAATTCTGTTCCTCCACCTGTAACACTGGAAGACTTGTTCTCACTTTCTTCAATACTGCAAAGAGGTTGGCAAGGAGCAACTTGGAGAGCACGTACAGCACTTGGAGCAGGAATGCGTGCTGCTAAATTATTCTGTCTGGAAAAGACCAGCCCCAAACAGTTCTGCAGAAAACCTGCTCTCTGCTCCTGTCACAGCCTCTTGCAACTCAACACTGTCATTTTACATATGCGCAGATAGCTAGAGCTGTCTGAAGTTCTCCAAGATTCATGGCTTTAAACTAATTTAAGAAACTAATTTCTGTAAATTAGAGTCTGCAATACCCCAGGGTTTTATGAAGAAAAATATTTAAAAAAACAAGCATTTTGTCTGCTGAAATGAAAACTAGAGATATCTCCTGGGGATTGCTAAAATGGCTCGACTTCTCTACTAATGCCCTCAGACAGAGCATCCTAGAGAAACAGATGTATACACAAGGGCATACAGCAATATATTCCCTGGGGAAAGCCCCAACCTCTAAAGTTTAAATTCTGTTGCATTTACAGCACATTGCACAGCTTCTCCTTGATCACACATTTGCCTGGACAGAGCACAAGGGTTTACTTTGGAAGACAAGGTGCTCAGAAAGGGATAAACTGCTTTATTTTCTAATTGCTGATGGTCTAGAATTACATGAACATGGCTACATACGTAGCCATGAGGTAGGTGCAAGTTGGACTATATGCTTATCCCAATGAAATCATAGAGATTTTAACCAAAAATTGCTAACATCAATTCCTAAGCATAGATTTAGGTATATTTATGGTATCTAGCTGTATATAGTTACATCCTCCCACACACTGACTGACCAGGACCGTTCTGCTCTCAAGTGACACTCATGATTTTCAAGGTTGCAGCCGGCTCAAGCTACTTGCTCCTGTAAATTATAGCAGGAAATTTTATGGAAGGTTGCCATCCTGGTTTGATCCTGTCAAAAATCACCAAAATTGGCATCAATTTCAATCACCACCCTGGAGAATTGATCCCAGTCTCCATTTCCTCTCCATTATTCCTCCAATAATAAATAAAGGGGGAACAGCAGGGAGGAGAAAGCCCATCTTCCATTTTAATACTGTGAAACTGCCCCTGTAAGCTTTTATAGTCAAAAAATCCAGCTGAATCACACAGAGTTGTTCTATATTAGAACATACTTGCACCCTATCAGCAAATACACCCACCCAAGTACAGTTGCTTTTCACAGACCTACAAAGACTACAGAAGAAAACTCAATCAGAAGAGACTGTGGAACGCACCATGCATTCCTTGCAAGCTCTGTAAATCCCTAATACGACAGGGGAGCTTTCCAAAGGAACTTAGGAGGAGTCAGTGGTACCTCCATTAAAATTCAAGAATTAGTTTAACTTAATCTGTTGCAAGTATTTTTTCCTATATTACATGGTTTGTAACTTATGGAAGAAATATCAACTTCCCTTCTGACATCCACACATCTACACTATGTTTAGACGAAATGTGAGAAGCCATCAGTTGCTTCCAGAGTTTCACAAAAGCTGATTTCTGTATTTCTCTGATTTCGTCCAAACGAAGGGGGAATAAGAACCTTGCCACTTGGTGTTAATGCGAGTGTTGCACAGACTTTTGCCTGAAGGAGAAGCTTTCAAGCTAGCAAAAATGAAGTATTCAGCAGAAAGAGAGTCCCTTTTTACCTCAGTTAGCAGATGAAAGCAACCCTCTCAGGTCCCTAGAAACCCCACAGGAAGGGGCAAGTAAGGAGGACAGGGCAATAAAACTTTGGGATTCTATTTTAATGCTGCAATTGAAGTCTGCAGCAAAAAGTTTTCAGGACAGACTGCCAACTTTAAATGTGACCAAGGGCATGAGGTTTTTTTCCCTACTCAGTTACAATGCTGCAAAATCAGGAAACCTTCTACGGCCTCAAGTATATTACAATGATATTCGTCTCTGGATGCAAAGGGTAGCATCAGCAGGTTCTCAGTACATGGGATCTCACCCAGTCCTCACTGTTGGAGCCAATAGAGCATTAAGTGTTGTGATTAATGTTTGTCAGTTGAGCCTTGGTCTCTCACCATCATCATCTCTGAGCAGCTATGCCTTGGAAATCATAGCTCTTGATAATACTCTCAAGAACAGAGGAATTTCAGACGTGATTATGTCTCAAACATAGCTGACAAGGCAAACAAACTTAACCAGATTTACCTACAGACATATCAACACAGGCAAGAAACGCAAAGGGGAAAAAAAAGGCAGCCCAAATTCTGGGCCCCACAAACTATTTCTATAACACAGCAGGCAGCCTGATTCATAGAGCAAACACTTATCTCAGACACTCGCGTGATATGAGCACATCCACACAGTGACTGCAAGCTTTTCCAGCCCCAGCAGCTAGTACCTCCAGCAAACGTGGGAGGAAAGGCTGTGGTGCCTGCAAACACAGGCAAAACTTAGTAGTTTTGCAGCTGAAATTGTTACCTTCATTAGTTCAAATTAATATTGAGTCTTTTAAAGAGAATAACAGAAATTCTCTTTAAAAGAAAAAGCACAGATAATCAGTTTTATCCTTCTTTTCATTACAAAGTGGTCAAGAACATACATGAATTCATTTTTATCTTATCATCTACGCACTAACATGGAGAGGTCAAGCAACCTGCTACCTGACAAGATGCACACGTGTGTTTAACAGCAAATCTACTTTTTTTGGTACACAACATTGAGCTCCCAATGCATTTATTCTTAATCACATTTTGCATTTTTAAAATGCAAATCCTGTTCCAAACTTTTCAAGAAAGGTCAAAAATAGCTTTTCCTCCCTCTCTTTCAGAGCCAACACTCCAGGAAAGAGGTGGCTGCAATTTCATGTGGAAATGGCCTCTTTGGTTGTGTTTATTTTCACAGGCTCTCCAGGAGTGGCACAAATACCTCATGCTACGAAAGCTCTTTTAAAACAATGATAAGCTGAATGCTTGGAGCAAAAGTGAGGGAAGAGAAAAGAGGAGGAAAGGCATCCCCTCAGAATCCCCTCCAGTCCCCTCATGTGACACAGCAGGAAAAATCTCCAATTCAGCATTGCCCTGAAGACATAGAAATAATTAAAATTCCCATTATAAATGGAAACTAGACTCTTTTTTTTTTAAACTATTTTATCCAAAAACTACAAAAAGGCAGTGTAGTTCATCAAAGCAATTCTAAGTGGTTACATCACTATTCAAGTCTCTGTTTCCAAACTGAATCATTTAATTGATTTTCTGCTTTAGGCAAAAGAGACTGAAAAGTCAGTCAGTATTTCTACTGGGTAAAGCTGGGACAAAAGAACCCTATAAAGTTACTGAAGCCAGTAAGCATTCATTTAAATAAGGCCAGTAGCTATTGAAGAGTCTGCTGTATTCCTAAGCAGAGCAACACATGAAGGTGTTTCATAGAAAGCAGAGATTCAAAATGTCCAAAAGGAAAGAAAAAATGTATTGCACTTACTGCAAGCAAAAAATATCCAGCGAGTTTACAGTGTTCACGTAATAGCCACGGAAAGCTAAACTGACAACATCTTTCACAAATCACAGAAATGACAAGTTAATCAGTTCATGTTACACATGCACTTTTAAAGATACACATATCCAGGTGACAGAGGTAGAGAAAAAAGAAATCTCACGATCCTTTATAAAAATGGAAGACATGGGCTTAGGCACCACAGCAAATATACAACACATCACCAGGATACTGGGATTTCCAAAAAAAAAAAATCAGAGAATCTACTGCACACCACAGGAGCAGCCCAACATATTATCATGTTTAAAACACAAGATACAAGATGTGCCTCATCAGCCTCTGCTTATGAAGTATGTTTGTGAAGATCAAAGTTTATTCTTAGCTTCCTGAAGAGAAAACATTTAAAATCAGAGATGCTACTTAAGGAGATAACAGTCTCCTGGGGGTAGGGACACACATACAGAGCATGGAGATCCAGAGCACAGAACACCACCGCCCAAGAGCCCCAAAGTGGACATGTAAAATGGCCAGGATGACTTCAAAAATGAAACATAAGACTCCTCTAGTCTCAGATTTGCAACTTAACAGCATTAACATCAGCTAATTCCTTTATTTGCTTCTTACTGACTTCACAGTGGGAAGCAGAGCAGCCACCAAAGACCAAGACAGACAAAAGAAGAATTTTATGATCCCAGTTTCACTATCTTTTGGCATCTCCATTGTTTTCTTGCCTTTTCCCATTTCCCACAAAATAAAGCAAGACCTAGAAGAGGCTGGTTGTCAGAATGGCTTCATGACAGGAGGATACAGCACATGGGCAAAGCCACACGGAATAAAAGCTCTGAAAAGCTGACCAAAGTTACGTCACAGAGCAGTCCTAGGAAACACTGACAAAGTGGACAACTCTCCAACGGCAAATAAATGAGCCAGAGGATTATACAGAACACAAATGGCTTAGCACAGGATGATGCTTCTAATTCAACTGATTTTGAAAGTTCATACAAATATACAACCTGATTCTACACAAGGAAAAAAAGCACTTGGATGACATATCCTGGTCACCAAGTCTCACCACAATCTATATTACGTTCCAGGGAGACAACTATTCTGCCTGAGATGGTAGAATGCAGTCAGGTTAATAAGGGAAAGGGTCGTTGGAAAGTTGGGTACCTAAGGAACACAAGTTTAGAAAATCCTGGCCTTGCAGAGTCAAGAGAACATCGCGTGGAAAAATTCCAGTCAAGTCTAGCATGGCACTGGCTTGATGCTGAATTTGCTGCGAAAACGCAGGAAATTAAAAGGGAGAGGCTGTGTCAACACTTAGCGTTATTTTTAGCACACAGTTTATGATTATGGATTCCAATAAATCAAACAACAGCAGAACAAAGAACACTTATGCAAACTCTGCTCCACTTATCTGTATTATCTCCAAAACCAGGAAACGTGATGGGAAGAGAACTAAGTGCATCAGATCAAACTCAAAAGAGAGGCGATATTTCAGGCTCTGGCAACATCGAGAGCTCTTGGTCCCTAGACCTTTGACTCAAAGAACATGACTGACAGGGATCCAGGCAGATGAGAGAGAGTCTTTCCTCACAGCTGTGTAACACAGGCATGGGGGAGCAATACAAGGAGCTGTCTAATGCCCTATGCCAAGTCTTGAGGTGAGCTGTCAAGCACTCTCCTCGCATGAGGATGGATTCTGTCCTTTGGAAGAAAAGGGGAAAAAAACCACCTGCTGCCTTCCAAGCTTCTGGTTACTTCATGCTAAATGAGTGCCTTGAAAAAAATAAAATAAAATAAAATTATGGTACTTAAATTACTCAAGCTGTTAGGTGCTCAAAGCACAAAAAGTAAACCTAAATGACAACATTGTTTTGCTATCACACTACAAATTCACATGTCATTACTTATTTTTAAGCAGTGGCTCTGCGGCTGTACTGCTCCTCAGAAGAGGATTTGGCTCCAGGGCGCTGTCACAGCAGCGATCGTCCCCATGCCCTATGCTGTGAGCAGGAGGGAAAGCTTTTCTCCTGCTCAAACCTGGGTCTCACCAGCATGAGACCTCCTCTGCCTCCCTACTGCCCCCGGTCCCAGACTCACAGGATCTTTAACAAAATGCACACCACCCTTAACAATTCATTCCTCGAGACACAGAGCACAGTCCCAAGCTACAGCCTCAGCTGATGTGACTTGGATTTCCCAGTGCCGGTCCCAGAGCTGGGTGGTTATTTCCTTGGACGTTCTGCCACGTTCTCAAGACCCTCTGTCAGAGGTTTCTGCAGGGCCATGAACTTCAAGGCATTACTACTTTTGGAGTGAAATGTTATGGAGCACCATGGAGCTTGCAATGCAGGGACTCTCCCCAAACCTGCTTCTCACTGGATTTCTAAGTCTCTGCTGCCCCTCCTGCCCCAAGGAGGGCAATAACTCTCCTTCTCATGCTGCTTGCAGGGGCAGAGACAGCAGAGCAGCGCCAGGTTGGAGCTGTGCACACATCACCCGGTCCCGAGCTGCACGTCTGAGGCTGCCACAAGATTCAGGTTCTCTTTGCCCTGGCTACCAAAGCCAAACATTTGTGCTGATGGTTATTCCCAAGACTCCATAGATATTGCCTCCACATTGACTATGGCTTTCATATTGACTGAACTTAAGATTAGCTCAAAATGCTTTAAAGTGGCCAGTACCTCCAAAAACTATTAGGATACAGAAAACATACAGTTAACTTTAATAATAATAAGCCATTGACTATTGCATTGTTGTTCATTCTCTTCCTAGACAACCTACTTGCTAGCTGGGTGTCCTGAACTTGATAAAAACCAAACCTGTTTGGAGATGGGCTCTCCGGATGGCCTGAGCAACCCATCTTAAGACCTTCACCTGGTGATGCCAACACAGCCTCTGCCCTCTCACACTCTAAGCTAACCCCAAAATGGGTCCGATCCGTCCGCTGCAGGACACAGACCCTCCACGTTCCTGTGGCTGCCCTGCATCTAGCAATATTTACCTCTAATGAGTGGCCACAACAGGGGACACATGGACAACCTTCACCTTCTGCTACAGATGGATGCTCATCCATAGCTATAATCCTGGCATTACTCGTTTACATAACAGATTACTCGCTTATTAAGGAATAGGAAAATTACCAAAGAGCTGAATAAAATGCCTTCCAATTGATATCTGGAAAGTCTGAGTTAACCGCACGCTTGCCAAGGAGAGGACAAGACCTCTCTACTCTTCGACACCCAGCTACACCTGTGCCAGCCAGCTCCAAACCTTAAGTTTTTTTTTAGCAAGACCCATTTCTCAGCCTAAAAAGATGCCTCACTAATAACAGTATGAAGTGATATAGCATGAAGTGGCACTTTTCAGTCTTTCTGATGCTGAAGAATTTAGTTGTGGTGGGCTAGCAAAGGAAAGGTGCCCATTTTCACTTTGACCATGCAAGAAGCTTCATAGCCACAAATCCCCCCTAGCTGTGAAAAACAGCACTCTTCCTCCCCAGTTATTTCCATGTAGTTGACAGGATCTAGATGTAGAAATCACTGTTTTCTCCACTGCATTATTTCTTCCGCTTTGCCTCTTCCTACACTGCAGTCTAAGATTTCTAATAGAAGACACCAAGGACACCCATTGGTCTTCTTGCTTCACAGGAAGGAGAAAGAAAAAAAAAAAAAGAAAAAGTTGAAGGGAGAGCTGGTAAGCGACAACTTCTGAAGCAGCACTAAAAATGGGATTTAGATTTGCTGTTCAGCTTTAATACTGCATTTTCTAAATGCTTGACTTCTCAGACTTAATGTGGTGTTAAAGCTGGTTTTGCATGAAATAAACACAATCATCTTGTGCTTATCCAGTGCATTATTTTTTAAAAAAAGTTTTCCATCTTCACAGTTCACCAGGATAAAAGCAGTTTTGTGATGATCAAGGGCAGTAAAAATGTGGGGATTAAGTAAGAAATCTGAAGTGTGGATTTATCCTAAAGAACATTCTGAAGGCAACTAGGAAGGGTTTAGGGTTTGCAAGGACAAAATTAGCAACTCACAAAAGACTCTGAAAGGGAAATAACTTGTTCCTAGATCACGATAAAGCTCCTCAGTTCAGCATAGAGATTCTTCCCCTTTCCATTTGGCTGCTCCTAGCTGAGGATGCCTCAATCTCCTGCCTGTTCACTTCTGCATTCTTGGCTTTCTGCCCCCCAAAAAATCATACTCAAGTATCTAAAGGCATCTATGTGGCTCATATTAAATACTCATCTAGGAGGTTAATTTAATTCTATATAGATCAGTTTCAAATGCAAAGCATTTATCTACTTTTCTTCTCCTATAATCAGTATTTTTAAGACTGTATTCTTCTATAGTACCATTCTCTCCTCCCACAATTTGAATTTCAGTTTCCAAATACATAGCCACAAACCAAACGAAACAATCAAATTAATAAAACAACTCAAATCATTCAGTCACTGATTAAAAGCACACAGAAAGCCAAGAATCAGAATAGATATTAATCTATAAATGCCTTCTTAAATAAGTGCCCATATCTATAAGATAGCCCTAGTCCTAAAAACTAGGCCGTTGCCCCCGTTCATCCTCTCTGTAGGAGGCTTTTTAGCTTGTATCCAAGTACTGTCAGAGAAATCAAGCGTGTCTTTATAA
This sequence comes from Nothoprocta pentlandii, assembly GCA_013398315.1. Lineage (NCBI taxonomy): Eukaryota > Metazoa > Chordata > Aves > Tinamiformes > Tinamidae > Nothoprocta > Nothoprocta pentlandii. The sequence continues at coordinate 1,752,471 of VZSG01000051.1, forward strand.
CTATGATAAGGAAGACGGGCACCTGGAGTAGCAACTGGTCCTAAATGATTTCATTAGGGAGCAGCTTTCAGCAGTAGCTGACAAAAGAGCATATCTTGATGGGCCAGGTGTTCTTCTCAGGTGGGGATCACATCATTTTAAGTGCTGCTTAAAGCTTGCAACCTTAAAAAAATGCACAAAAACAGAAAGGGAAAAAAGCAGTATTTGCTCCCACTTGTTCATATTTCGCATGCCAATCAAGCCTCTGCCACCTACGCAAACAATTCTCTCTCCTGCCTCCCGATGAGGAACAGAAGAACAATGTTGGTTTGACAATAGATGAAGGATGTTGGCTTGATTGACAGGGAAATAAAACCAGACAAAACAAAACTGCAAACAAAAACAGAAGTAACTTTAATATAACAGTTTCAAGCCACACGCAGCATGGGCTGCACATAAAAAGTCTTCCAAATCTTAATCAAAAAAATAATTCCCTTTCAGATAGCATGACAGAAGATGGAGAGCAGGGACAGACTACAATATTTCTGGTGTGGGTAAAAGGCAGATCTATCGTGCAAACACAGAACACAAGGATTTCCACTTGCATACATGCCAACATAAAGATCCTCATCTCTCCTAACCACTACTGAGTTGGCCTGACCATTACAATGTTGACATAAAAACCAGACTCTTACTCTATCATCTGAGTAGGACAACAAGAAATCAATCTCAGGGTATACAGATCATCAGACCGACTATTCCAATATAGACATAATACAAGTATTAAAGGAAAAGGATAATCTTAATCACTTTTTCTCTAATCCTATCCTTTCTAAAGCCACTGGCAATCACAGGGAAATTTTAGCAATGCAGAACAAGCTGAAATAAATTCAAGTGTTCCCTCCCCTCCAGATACTGTGTCAGCTGTCTTTCCCTGAAATGTCTTTTATACCTTAGGGATGCTGATCCACAGGTAGGATAAGGACAAACCTTTATTTCTTTTATATAAAACTCCACATAAACACAATACTAAACATCTCTATATTGCAAACAGCCTGCTCAGTTCTGCCTTTGCACCAGGCACCTGGCCTGTGCTCCCTTGCACCCTTCCCCATTTTTCCCCACATTGCTCCAAACTAAATTCCTCCAGGACTGGGATCATTTATCCAGCACTGCCTTCCTGCAGCAGCTTTGCCTCCGAAACACTTGGAGGCCTCCCACAACCCTAGGGTGAGAGATTACATATCATACAGGCCAAATCATCCAACTCTGCCTCCAAATACAACGTTCCTCAGAGAACAACCATCTGAGCATCAACAAACCTCTCTTTTATGAGAAGCAATCTAAAGCAGCGCACACATACTCGAAGCAAACAAGTTTTGTTGAGAGTAACAAAACATCTAGTGATTGTTATCGGACTGAACTTGCAGCACAAATCAATGCATGCTCCAGGTTTTAATTTTTCTGTTCTACGAACAACAAGTGCTGGCAATGTTTGCCCTGATCTAGTTACTATTTCTGGCCAAGATGCTCTCTCTGCTGTCCCAGAAAAAATGAGTCAGAATGGCAACAGGGATAATGAGGAACACAGTAAATGCACATTAACACCGGTACTCTGCAGCATCTACTGTTCACTTACCTGGCTAGCAAAATGCTAACTCATCAGAAAGAAAATCTGTCTATCACGTGCCACAGTGGTACAAAAAGAAGATGCCATTTATTTACAAACTCTCTCACTCGCAGGCTTGTAAAATCTTGGCAATCTGAGCGGTCCACAGATGTTAAATACTATTAGATCACTTCAGGGAAAGCTCATGAAACACTGCTCTGTCAAACTCACAGCTGCTCTTTATGGAATTTGAGGCTCTTTCCAATTAGAAGGTACGTGGTTTTAACAGTAAGGGTGATTAACCACAATGACAAAATGCAGAGAGATGGGCTATCTTCTCCCTATCTTGATGCTTTAAAGAAGAGACATCTTTCTGAAAAAAAATACGCATATGCCTAATCAGAGTTAAGCTTTGATATCTTTATGATTTGTTGCTTGGATCTGAGTGGAAGTCTGCAAGTGAAAATGAACAACCTGAATGCAGAGTAGGTGGTACGAGACAGTCCCTCTTTTCCCTGGGAATCTATGAGTTTTAGTGGCTGTTCTAGCAAACTATTTCTCAACCTTCTGAGCTTTCTGGGCCTTGGCAGAACAAGAAGAATCTGCTGAGCTAAAGTCCTTGTGCAAGTCTGCCCTTAATCATACAAAAAAAATCTCCTGGTTTAAAAATAGCAGGCTGGATGAAGGTAATAAATTCACTGCTGAAAATAACAGAGAAGCCAAACATCCTGGAAAAGACTGTTTCAATAAAAATCAAGGTACCCACCCTCATTTAGGATACTAACTCAACAGAGCAAGGTATTTACTGAAGCCTTTTCGTTAGATGAAGAGCTTTAAAATTCAGGACAGAAGCTCAGTTAGAAATAATAGGCAAGCAGTAAGGCAAAAGAGCAAGAGAGAGACTAATAATTCATTGGAAGAGGAGTATAAGGATGAGGAAAACTCTGAGTAACAGAAATAGGTATTAAAAAGACAAACCCCAAGAAGTTAGTGATCCAAAGTCTAAAAAACAGTTCTATTGAATACACTGGCCAGAACCACCACCTCAATACTGAGAGCAACAATAACCACTGCAGGGATTAATTTGGACAACGTGTTGGTATTTTTCAGATGTGAACATACTGAGGTTTCTCTCTAGAGCAAGACTAAACAAAAAACACCCAATATCCATTACTTTTCCTACTTCTATGGTATGGTTTCATCCATCGAATCATCAAAGCAGCAGCAGCAATGTAAATGAATGGGGTATGAGCAGCTTTATCCTTGGATGAAAGGTGACATCGGCCAAAAAGGACACTAGCTCAAAGCTTCCTGAAGGAGCAACATAAACATAATAAATAACAGCAGTAATAAATACAAATATGTTGTTAGTGAAGGCTTCTTTCTGGGGCTAGTCTACGGTTGCAATGTACATAAGCATACTTGGGAAAGAGTTTGCAGAGGTTCAACAGAACCAAAACAATACAGTAAACTAAAGAAGATCCATGTCCAAGAAAGCCTTTCCCTCTCACCACAGATGCTGTGCCTGTTATTTTCTATTTCAGAGTAGATCAGTACATGGGTACTGGTGGCAAAATCTCACTAGCTCAAAGAGCATCCAATTCCAAGACCAAGGAAGGAGCGGGCAAGGGAAAAATAGATGTGGGGTTCTTCTTCCCCCCCCCCCCCGAACGAACAATCAATAAAAGGAGATCAGTTTATACTGATCTAAAAGACTGATGTATCCCTTAGAAATGCTAGGGCTTACAGTTCCGAAATAACATGTTCCATAATACTCTTTATAAGGTTTCCTTCAGCTGGTGATGTGTTTCAGTGGGCCGGAGAAGGGGATCCACTTCGGAGAGAATGGAAACAAGATACCTTTTATTGAGCTTGGACATTTTGTGAGACAAATTTTAAGGCAGGAGCTCCAGTTTCCAAGCCTACCGAGCCACAGGATGTGAAAAACAGCCTTATTTCAGATCACACACCACCGCACAATAAACCCTGGCTCGAGCTCCAACCATCCCTTGATTCAAATAACCACGTCTGCTTTGGCTTAAACATGAAGGCAAGGAGGATTCAATAAACTGGTAAACGGGTAGAGACTTTATAGAGAGGTTCAAGTCTGAATTCTAGTATTTATTCAACTAGAAGGTGAAACGAGGTGGAAGGAAGTTAACCACTTCAGGCACGCAGCTCCTGACTTCAGGCTCCCCTCCAGCCATGAAGGTTTGACATTTCCAACCCAACCAGCTTCTCTCCAGCTCCCTTGAGACTTACTCGTAAGTACAGTTAGAAAATGCATAGAAGAACATGTCTGGGAATAGGGACTTCTTTCACAGGAATGTAAATTTTTTAACGCAAAAATTAGTTATAATAAATCATAAAGTATAAAAAGCATAGAGAATGATTGCATGCCGATTCCAAGAAACGCTTTGAATCTTTTTTTTTCTTTTAATTAGAATAAAAATATTTTGCTTTAGAAGCATCTTTTAATGTTGATTCTTTCCAAAAAGTGTTGTAATTACCTTCCCACATAATCAGGAAAATCTTGGTAGCACGCAGTTAAAATATTCTGTTGCTTAGCAGTTTTCTTCTCTTTTTAAAAGAGAAAGGGTATGAAGGGGCTTATTGTTGTCTCAAAGGCAAACAGCGCTTTATTTCAGCTTTCCTCAGAATGAAAACAGAAACCACCATCTCATCTTTATCAGGGCTAAGCTTCACTGTTTACACATCTATGCAATGTAATGTTTTTCAGGTTCTTGCAGTATCATTAGCTTTTTTTTTTCCCTTAATATCCCTGCTTTTCTTTCGCCACAGTAAATGAACATGTCATTATCCACGAGTGCAATTCCCGGGCCTCTCGGGGCTGCACGGAGCTTCGCGGGCGAACACAAACGCACCATAACCACCAGGCTCACGGCTATTTGCATGCTCAACGCTTAGGGCTGCAAATAATGCGCTGAAGCTATGCACAAAACAGAAAAAAAATGATTTGTAAAACAGAAAGAAATGATTTGGAGAGGTAAAAATTCAAATAATTAATCCCTTTTGTACCAGGATTTTACACTAATACGTGTTTCTTTTACCTTGAGATACCACATTCAGGCTGATATATCCCATACAGTGTGTACACAAAGAAATCGTGCTAGAAGGCCTTAGGAAAATAACTAGAATTAGTGTTGATCATTTAATGATTAATCTCTACTCAGCAGAGATATCAACAGTTCTTACAGACGCACAGGAAGCACAACGGAGGGGAGAATGTGCACAGCCTGAACAGCCTGCAAGGCAGCACCTGGTGCAGCCAAACAAACTGTGGAACATCTCTCAACTCTTCCTATTTTTCTAATCCTTAAGACTAGGTCTCAAAAATTTGAAAACCTTTTTCTGGGAATTTTTGCTTTACCATGGAGTTGAAGATTTGATAAGTTGTGATTTACAGACATTCTTCACTCCAATTGAATCCCAAATCTTCCAAATGCTGTTCCCCTTTTAAGCTGTCATAATTGCTGTGATCTGGAATCAGTAAAACTTTCATCGAGGAGACACATTTGACAAGATCAAGTGTTTCAGATTTTTCCTCACTGACCTTTAAGGACTGCTGTGTCGGAGCATACACAAATAATAAAACAAAACCAAGAAATTCTAAATAAGTCATTGGGCAGAAGCCAGAACTTCTAATGCAAAAGCCAAAGCCAACTACCTTGTCCCCAAGTCCTGACAGTGGAACTAAAATAAAAAGTCTGTGAATTTTACCACGTTTATCTTAATATGCAACCCTGAAAATCCACTATATTCATTAAATCTGCACAGCACAAACACATGCAAACCAGGCTCTGCAGAGATGCTGTGGACCAGCGTGGGGTGCAGGAGGCACAGTACAGCTGTAATTCCAGGGAGAAACTTGACAATTACTTGCTGGAATAAAAAATAAACATAGAAAAGTAAATCCTCACAAATAAATTTATCAGAAAGAAAAGCTGATAGGACTGTTTTCAAAGTACATTTCCTGACCCTGCAATCCTCATTCGTATGGATATTACACAAGCTTACAACACTCTCTAGAGTACTACTCATTATAAACTGACTCCATAGAATTGTTGAGCAGACGGAAGGAAGAAAAACCTCTGTATTTATCTTTTATGGAGAAAGATGCCCGAAGCCACATACAGCACCATTACACACCTAAAGTTGTTGCTGGTGCATATGGGCATGTACAAACTGAGGAATTCTTTGTGTTCTCTTTCAGACTTGAAACAATCAACTCAGAGGCCACCTTCCATGTTCTCACCTCTTTTGAGACATGACAGATTATTGGCTAAATGACACTGCAATGAAGCATTCTCTAATGCAAAAAAAAAAATACAGAAACTACCACCACTCTTTACAATTACTTTTCATGGTTTATTAAGTTGAAGAAAAAAGGAAAAAAAATTCAACAAAGACCCTATCCTAGTACTGATGCAACAGAAGGATTACATGAAAAATGGAAAACCCATGATTTGATCAGAAATTATTTACTGACGTTCAAAGGCAAATTAATCTCTAACTTTGGAACATACAGTAAAATTATAGCTGCAGTAAGGGAAAGGAAACATCCCTAGGAATTGCACAAGTTTTGCTCCCACGTTTCTGACGTGCTTGTGTGATGCACCCCACGATAGTCATTCTCAGGAGAAGAAAACTGGACTAGGCAGATGTTTGGTCTGAAATATATATCAAACTACTGGAGTTCCTTCCTTCCAGGTACAAATGCAAAAGGATATGTTGCTGCACTGCCAGAGAATTACCTTGGTGCCTACTTTTCTGGAAAGCTGAGAACTGCTTTTTGAAAACACAGCATCAGATAAATACAGGTACTTCTTACTATGCAAGCATAATATTTTATCTGATTTACAGGTTCTGCCACATCTCTCTGCTTCATAAGCCAAAGATGTATGAGTGATAAATTACAGGGATGCATGAAATTACAGAGTACAGGGGACACGTTGTCAGAGATGCCAAAAGGCAGGTGCAATGTGTGTGTGTGCATTCAAAGCATGAATGAAAAGAAACGGAGCCGTCTCTTTGCATGAAAACTTTCTAAATGCAAAGGTTCTCATTTGACTTCTGGTTTATTGTTGAGAAGGAGAAAAGGGAATACTCGCTCCGAGCGCACAGCTGCACGCAGCTTGAGGGCACAGACAAACATCAGTAGCTTTATAATGGAGTATGTCTCAAATTTGGGCTCTTCCCACAGTGACTTGGCATTGCATATGTGCTGTGCTGTCCATCCACAGGCACCAGTGTGGACCCTGCCCAACCTGCCTGGGCATCACTCCACCCATCTCTTTCTCTTGCCACGTTCCACACTTGCAAACGTTACCTGCCACCAAGCTCAACCCAAAACCTCAGCTGAAAAGCAGAGTATATTCACTCACTTTGAGCTTTATATTGCTGTAAACACAGACTCTGGCCAGGAGCTCATTTTCCTCAGTGGCCTGCTAAGTAGCTCACATGAGCATTAGTGATATATCTAGAGGTCTATGCTGGCAGATATATGACAAAAAACAGCTGCAAGCCCAAGAAAGTTTCAGATGCCATTAACACATCAGGTGGAGGCCTCTATGAGCTTCTTTAGAAGATACAGGCTGCAGGTTGCTGTGAAAGCCACAACAAGGCACTTGGCCACCTGCTTCCCCCATCCTATTGACTGGAGTTGCCTAACAGCCCTACAAGGCAGGAAACACAAGCCCATAAGGTGAGTTAAAAAAAGGAAGTTCATGCCTTGAAGATCACACCTCCTCATTACCCCATGTCCTCTGATGATGCTTTCCATCATTCTGATCACCAGCCCTCTAGAAGATACAGGGGAAACTGGAGGTTTCCTCATTCAGTTCTATTGTCACATCCAGAAGCATAACAAATACTGGGCAGACAACAAAATTCAAGCCTGTGCCTCAGCTACGAACTGCTATCTGCCATCCAGCTCCTTGGAAACCATTGCTGTTCCTGAAGACTGACTGTCCTTCCAATCAAAAGCAAAGCATCAAGTTGCCAAAGGCAATGAGCTTGGCACAAGGGAAGGTTTGGCTTACGGAACTGAAACACATCTAAAAGCCAGACATTAAAACAAGCCTGAAATAATGTACATGAATCTGACTTGGAAAGCATCTGAGATACACCTAAACGAACAAAAATAAGGGTAAAACCCTTGCTTTTTACTTAAGTTGTAACTCAGGAAAGAAAGCAAAAGTGCATTTGACTCTTCTCACCTTTCAAAAGGATGCACCAAAGCAGTTGCTCCACAGTAACTTGTGGCATCAACCTGGGTTCTAGAACATTATCTCTCATTGTGGCTTCATCAGCAGTGCAGATCTGCAGGACGCGACCTGATTTACACACTGGGTCAGCATGGTGGAGCCCACAGAGGCCTGTATGTCCTCTCAGGATGAGCCACAGGCTCCAGCTTCCAGCGTTATTAATCTATCCCCTTTCATAAACGCTAAACAACCTCAGAATTCAACAGAGAAACAAAGCTATGGATTATCTTTCTGTCACACTTTAACAGCCTCTGCAGCCAGCCAGATGTAGCTGCAGATACAGGTGTTTTGCTGGGAGCAGGACCCTTGGCTCTGGAACATCATTAGAAATCACTGCTTTGCTTTCCACCTTGTTTGGCCAGTGCAGCTGAAATTGGTAGCAAATGCCCTCAACTGTCACAGAACAGTTAAAGATTCAACCCTGGGTCTCTTCTAAGGCTGTTTTCCTTCCAAATTGCAGGGGATGTACCCTGCTGGTAACTTGTTGCAAAGGCAATGCTGGAGCACCAGAGTTTGCCTTCTCTTTGGAGGCTCCAACACTCAGGTATCTTTCAAAAAAAAAGAAAAAAAAAGAAAAATTGTTTTTCTTTTCAGAGAAAAGAGACAAAAATTTGACCTAATAAATCTGGCAAGAAACACTCTCAGAAAAGTAAAAAGTATGAAGTGCAAGAGTTAGGGAAAACATACGACAAAGTGAGGTAACTTCCCTCCCCGCTCCCTTTTCCACAGTAATCATCGAAATTTGCACAATACTAGAAGTCTGGCATGCAAATGCAAACATCACTATAATCCCTGTTAACAAAGCACACAGAAAAATTAAAACAAGCTTAACTGAGCAGTGTTTGGGAATATTAATGAGCCTAAAAGCTAAATCCAAGCTCTAAAAAGAAATGCAAAGAGGATTGTTTCCAGACTCATTTGTATTTAAAGATATTTTCCATGAGAAATATGAAGGCAAGAATGAACTATCTTGCCCTAGGGGAAAAAAAAAACAAAATAAATATAACAAATATCTTTGAAAACACATGTATATTTGGACATTTTCAACATTTAAGCCGTGCTACACTCAGATGTCATTGCAGTTGACTTTAAACTCCACATTTTCTTGTGGAAACCAAAGGATTTGGGATTATTTTTCATCTTCTTACTCCTATTATTTATAACACTATCACCTCATTCATTATCCCACCTGGCAGGTGGACACAAGACATTTGCTGCCAACAGAAGTTTAGGACAGATGTGAAAGGACTTTCGCATCTCACGTGGGCTTTTCAAGCTCAGTTTTGCCATTCCTGAACATCCCTTGCATCAAACCAAACACGTTGAAATCCTACCAACCTCAGGGAAGAATAAAAAAACAATACCAGGTGGAATTCATCTAAAACTTAAATGTTGATGAAGTAGACACCTATATCAGAGCAACTCATCTATGCTATCCCTATAGTCTGTGAGGAAAGACTGGTGCTTTCATCCTAAATGTTGTCTCATCCTCTAGGTGAGATAAATCATACTCAAGAACCACTTATGACCTACTGATTTCCCCCAGCTCTAACGGGAGCCAAGAAGAACTCATGCCAAATGCAGCTGTCTGCAACAGACACATCTATAAGTGAGATGAATCTCACCATCTATGTTCCATAGATGAGACACATGATATCCCCTATCAACACAGAATTATGACCAAGACATTGCCAAGTATCAGCTCAGTTCTTTGAACTTCTTGCCTGTTCTTCAAAGATCAGGCTTCCTTCTCTTCGCTGCTCCAAACCAACCTAGGTCCATTAGCTACAGTATTTAAAAAATAAAAGTTCTAACCCTACATGGATTTAATTTATAAGTGTGTCATATTAAACACTTCTAATTGAACTGAAGCTTTTTGTAGCACCCTTAAGCTTCCATTCAAAGGAACACTGGCAGAAGTGACACTGCTGCTGGAGGGCACTGTGGAAGACCATCAACTTGCAAGACCAGCTACTGGTTCAAAATGAGGGATCAAAACAGCCAAGGTACACGCACAGCCTGTGAATCCCAATCAGTGGCACCTCTACTGAGGCATCATAAGGAATTGCAAGATGCTACAGGGAGCAAGAGCACATTATATATATAAAAATATATATATACATTAAATATATACATATATAAAATATATATATTTTGTCTGTATATATATAAAATATATATAAAATATATATATATACACACACACATATATACAGACAGTGTACTCTGACCTGTGATGACCCCAACTGCAGGACACTATAGTTTACAAATGTGGATGCTAGCTTGGCAGAACACAAAATTACCAAAGCAATACCATCATAAATAACAAACAGGGTATAAAGCACACACAATCTGTGCCAATAGGTATTAATAGGCAAGTTGCTTACTGGAAAAGGATAAGAGCAGTAAATGGGAAAACTTGAAAAGAGGGGGGAAAAAATATGCACAGGGCAGCAAAACATGTGAGTAAAAATAAAAAAAATATTAAAAAGACAATCACCAGGTAACTCCAAGATTATCCTGCCTCTCCTCACAAACACACCCAAAGCACAAAAGCAAATTTGTTTTGAAGGGGCAAGGACCATTAGAATAGGCCCCCTGCTTTTACTTCTTGATATTTCAATGAAAAACAACTCTGAAGAGAGGGTTGTACTAACAACAAAACAAAACTACTGAACAAAACAAACAAAAATCCCAAGAGCTGCAGATGCTCCCTGCTCACCTCACCTCTAAGTTCAGCCTCAGCTCCTGCCTCCCTGCATCACTGTCACAAGGAGTAATGCACAACAAGGAGCTGTACCCAAATTTCCATGCTAATATGTGAATCCAACAATTTCAAAAACTCTTTCCTGAAAAGAATTTAAAAAATAGCTTTTACCAACTCAGCTTTTCCTCCTTTCCCCATCACTATCTCATCTGCACTAATTATAAGCTGCAGCCTCCATTACTCAGCTTCTGGAAATCAGTAGTTACTAGAGGGCAAATGGTTCGTTAACTTGTTGGGTTTGGATCCCCAGAGGAAAATAATTTAGGATCTAGCATGGTTTTGTGAAGGCAACAAAATAAAATGAAACAATACACCGTGCAGAGAGCAAAGCAAGACTTTCTCCTCAAAAAAACTGAGACAAGGGAGAATTCACATCCTCCTCCTGCAAAGATGAAGATAGTAGGATTGTGTCTCTCATGCTTGAAACTGGAATTTACCTCTGCATCCATGTATAAATGAGGTAATACTTTGGACCCACATGAGAACAATAGTTGTGTATATCCCAAAACCCAACTGACAGCATCTGCCAAGCTGGGCAGCACTGGTGCAAAACAAATGCACTCAATATAACACACTCCAGCATTGCTCCCGAGCGCTGCATTCTTCTTCCGTAGGAAAAAAAGATGTAGTTTAACGATAAGAGCTTTATCAAAGCTTCTACTCCATCCTCAGATAGCTTACAGCAGCCAGAAACACAATACCCAGGTGCTGGAAATTACATGTGCTCAAAGACAGCTCATTTATTTCAGCCCTGACAACAGCTATGGCATTTGCCAAAGTTTCCTTTTAATTCATTTTAGGCTGAAAAGCCCCATTCCCCAGAGGCAAATACTGCTGTCTAATGAGAAGGAGTCACACACAATTATGTTGTAAGGCAACAAATGCCTGATGATCTTGAGAAAGCTGATTTGTTAGACTAATTCCTGGAGGTAAGAGCTTGGGTAAGCAACGGCTCAAAATGCTATCTCAAGAACTCCATGGGGGCCACTACAGAACATTTTCATCTCAAAGAAGATCCGAAGATAAGACACAAATAATGACTATGTGAGAAAGCAACTTGAGCCAGCCCATCCTTTTTACCTGGGAATTCCTTTGCAGGAGGAGGTGCATTTTATAGCTGCAGCAGGAGCTATTTGTTTGCCTCCCACTATAGTTGTTCATCTCCTGACAGAGCAAACTGCTCCTCCAACTCCCAGGTCTCATCCACATTCAGGGTGCAGAACCCACTATTTGCAGATCACAAGCAAGAAAATGCCTGTTGAGGTGAGGTTTTGAGTCTACGTTTGGAGGGTTATGGTTTTACCTCTCAGAGCACTCTCATATTTGTGTCTCCCCATCTACAAAGTAAAAACCAGAGCAGCTTCCCATTCCCACCACCACAACACTGGCCCTGCTGCCGTTCCTAATGCATTTATTATGACTTATAAGGGTCAAACGGCACAAGCAAGGACACTTCAGGAAGGCAGGCATCCAGATTCCTATTCTGCAACAGAAGCAGCCTGGAAAATAATAATCTGTCACCGGAGCAGCACGTGCAGTGCCCCTGCTCTCCGAAGAGCAGCTCTCCTTCCCTAAGGTGCTGTCTCGCATCTCACTCCGCTTCTCCACCTTCGAAATGCCAGCGCATGCCTAGAAGGAATTTTCTGGCCCTTATAGCTAAAACCACCCTAATAACTAGGTCTCATTTTAATGTTAAAGAGCTTCTGAACCTTTTGTTTTACACCCATTAAGAAACATTTCAGTTCAAGCACACCGTTCAGTGAGAAAGGAGAGAAAAGGAGCAAAGAACCCCTTAGCAAACCCAGCAGCGTGCAAGTCTGTAATTGATCCAGGAGGGAGATGAAACCATAATTAATCCATTCGGGAAATGGGAATCTCTCAAACTTTTTTTTTCCTCCTCTCTCTCTCTCTCTCTCTCTCTTTCTCTCTCTCTCTCTCTCTCTCTCTCAGAAGCGGAGGGAGGGAGCACCTGATAATATTCACTTTACAAACAAGCAAAAGTTAATTGCTTCCTAGTGCCAGGAAAATCTATCCAGGGACTGCGTCCTCTTATCTAATGCCACCTGCAGCAGGACTGCGCTGCTCTGAATTAGAGCCAAGATCAAAGAGCATCTGTGGATGGCATTACAGCATTGCCTCCTCCCACCTCCTCCCTCAGTGGGACCAGTATATATTTCTGATCACTCTAATTTTTTAAAAAAAAACTTGTAATTATGGTGAGACATTCCCCCGTCTCACCTTCCTCCCCACATATCAAAGCAAATCAAAGCTCAGCGTAGCTGTCGCCGTCTGTGGAAGCAGGAAACGTGCCAGGCTCATAGCAGCAATTCTCCAAGACCGGCTCCCTCCCCTGCAAATCCGTGGCTGCCAGGTAGCCTGTCTGTCAACGCGCGGATCAGCGTCTGCAAATCATCCACACACCAATTCCCATTCGCTGCTGCTAATGAGGGGCAGGCTAGACGCAGAACAGCATCATTAGCTGCAAATTGAAATTAATTAGTATAACAGCAAAAGGACGCGCGAGTATGAAGCTCGCTTCTTTTGCAGGGGTATTTACAAAAGAAAGATTAATCAGGCAAATTGTGTTAATTTTTTTTTTCTCACTAAGAAAACAATGAGGAATTCAAAGGCCGTAGTGAGGAAACGGGCATTGTTCACACAAACATCTACACAAATTGTGTACATGCATTGTTCAAAAACTCGTAATGTAATTTTCGTAATTCAAAATTCCACACGCATTGTTCACACAAACATCTACAGGAGGATGCAAACACATACTAATAGATAAATGCCATACAGGAGAAAGAATATGTTATCATGCATCACATTAAGTGTAGGCTCAAAGTTGCTGGCTTTGGCCCTCTTTTATTGATTTAAGGTGTTGTTAGGAGCTGAACGTGCAGACCCTTGTGAAGCAGCTCAGAGGGGTTTCAGCACGTGCTCAGGACACTGGGTGCTTTTTTGACCATAAGGTTAGACCAAATACTAGACTTAAATATCATTTGGCAGGAATAACGTCATTTGATAGAATCCCATCACCAATTACGTTGCTACATCTCCATTTACCAGAAGCTGTAGCAGAGAAAAGCCCTCAAAGGACTAGCTATAAACCCCAGCAGCTAGCACCGCCCAGAAGACATTCTGCATGCTGCAGGACCAACAGCACGCTCAGCATCTTGGATTGACTGGGGATTAAAAACAAATAAAATAAAATAAAATAATGGTTTGGACATTGATCGGCGCCGTGACTCTTTGCAAATTGGTTGAGCACTTCTAACCACCGCCACTGGTGGAAATTAAATGCTTTCACTTGCAACACACACAGAACTTCTCTGCCAACCTCTGCTTTATTCCAGTTCAGCTTCTGCCAACCTCTGCTTTATTCCACTTCAGCTTCACCTATTACTTCACCTGCAAGGGACAGCCCCATCACAGTGCAAGTGCCATGCCAAGTAAGGCACACTGGGCTTCCCATCAGCTCTGCAAAGGGCCTTTTAGTCATACAAGTGAGAGTTTGTACATGCTTCACTCATTTACCTAGTGGTTTTAATATGAAGAGTTTCTACAGTGCTTTGAAGATGAAAACGACTGGAAGTGGCATGTACTTTCATTAGATATCAAAGAGCTGGCTATACCTTCCTAGAGGATAAGCAGATCCATCAGCTAAAATAACTGGTTGCATTCAACACTGTCAGAGAAGACTAGTTATAAATGTCATTTCTTTTTTTCATAATATATACAGAGAAAAGTACAGAATTATATTCAGATTTGCTCATGGAGAAAGCAAATCAAATGGGGTTCAGGGGCTGTTCTTATACCCAAGCACTGCTATGGTATTGACTGGAAGGAGCACTGTCTTTCTCTGAAAAATCATATATTGGACACAGCTAGAAGAAAGAATCCAAAAATAATGAGCAATGGCTACAAGACAGTGCTTATAAAATGCGATGTTTGTAGCTTTAATCCTGTTTTACCACAGTTAGACTCTGCTGTCTTTGCTGTTCCTGGCTACAGAAGCATATGAGTTAATGCATAATTAAGATGACACCTGGAAAAATAATAAGAAGAGAAGGCACTAAGATGACACAAGGGGCAATTTCAATGTTTCCTTTGCATGACTAGCAAATTCGATTGCTTTTACGCAGCAGAAGCCGGATTGCTGACTCCACGTGTTTCAATAACATTAAAAATGATTTTTAAAGGGAGTCGATGGCCATATTATCCTGAGCCTGCTTAAGAAGGTTGTCGTTCTGCAAGCGTTTCCTTCATCAGGAAGGCTGTAAACTTCCATGGAAGCTGGTGGAGAGCCAGCTGCGTTCCTGGTACCTGCCCCACTGCCCAGGGCTGCCAAGAGAGCAAAAGGAAGAAGCAAAGAACAGGCAGCGGATTCGCACTGTCACCACTAAAGGTGCCACGTCTTAAATAAAAAAAAAAAAATTGTTTATGTAGTGCTTTAAAAGAAATGAAGTTTAAAAGTTTAAATTTAGATAACTTAATTTCTTTCTTTTTTTTTCTTTTTTTTTAGAGTTTATATGAAAGGATGTGGATTATATTGAGGGAAGAGGAAGCTGAAAAATACAGTTCACAGGTGGGTGTGTTTGTGGGAGGTGGATCTTACTCTCGCCTGTCTAAAGCAAAGCTTTAGTATTATGGCCACTGATTATCATTACAGTATTTAAATAACCCTCGAGTCACACTACAAGTAATTGGCTCAATACTTTCACCCAACACAACGGATCCAACTGCTGTATTGACCACTAGCTTAACAAAACAAAAGAGCACAGTTCACACAGCACTTCTGCGAGACCCAAAATAAAGATTTCAGGAGCAAGGCAATAATGAGTTGCACGAACACAACAGCCCTAAAGGCATTAGGCGATTGCACAGACTGAGGACAAACCTTACTAATAACCTTAATTCTATGTTAATGACATTCCTGGTCACTCTCCCAATAGGAAGATAAATATTTACTGCAAGAATAAAGGGGCATTTAGGTGCTTCAGGTTTTTATTCCAGTTATTACAGCGGAAATCCCTGTCCTCACTTTTTTTTCCCCCTAAAAAAAAGGGGAAAAAAAATGGCATTAATAACTTTACTTTAAACAATTGAAAAAATGGATGCCCATCACATCTGAAAGGTTCTAGATACAGTCCATATTTCACATGGGGCTCATATAGTCCAAATTTATGCTAAGCATTCAGCCACAGAATAATAATGTTTCATCTTTTGGATCTTTCCCAGCTTTCCACACACGACACAAACTGCCTGTAGCCTTTTGAGATCTTCCTGTCCCCCTGTCCAGTACCTGAATTGGCTTTTGTTTTAACTGCAGGAAAGGTAACAACAACAGAAGTCATTTGAAACTCCTTGGCCAGAGCTCTTGTGAACTCAGACCCACTACAGACCAGGCACATCAGGCAGCCCTAGACATCTACTTCCCATGCATTAGAAGAATGTTCCTTTGCCTCTTAAAATATCTACCCATGTGCAATAACAGAGACTGGAAATTAAGCTGGAACACAAAAAGCAAGGAGCCCATATTATAAAGATAAGGACCACAGGTTAACTCCGTACAAAACACAACATAGGACAGCATTGCACTTAACAGGTGATTTTTTTTTAATCAAAAAATGATTCAATCAGTCATTACCACATGGGCCACTAAAGAGCTGTGAGAGGACAACGACCTTCAGAGGTTACCAACGGAATCAAATCTACAACTCTGAATTTAAAAGGTTGAGGTCCGTATGTCCCCTTCCAAATGATAACGCACATAAAGCAGATGCAGTTGCAGAAATAGTAACAACATCCCTTTAATTTACATCCTTTATGATCCGTAGCAGTCATTTCAGAGAGACATGGCTAATTAGCACTTTTCCAACCTTCACAGTAAAGGCCTCCTCCCAAATTTTACTATTCCCTGTAAATGGGGCTATCACAAGATGTTAGCAGGGCAGGAGATGTCAGCTATATGTCTCTACAGCACGTGTGTATCTGACTACTGCTGCTAGCTCCAGGACTCTGCGAGGAAGGTCCATATGGATCTTCCTTATTTCCCTTGTAAAAGCTCAGGACACACAATACTGCTGCCACTACAATGTATTGCTGCATTGCACCCCAAAAGCAGACTCCTCATCCACACCGATAGCGCTGTTTATTACAGCTGAAGTCTACCAAAAATGTCAAGATTTTTTAATTTATTATTGTGCACAATTAGAAATTCTGATTAACTTCTTTACATTTTACTCAATCAGTTCCCATTTTTCTTAGGTATCTAGAGGCAAAAAGCAAACTTAAAACACAGCCCACAGCCTCTCAACCCATAGCCAAATATATTGAATATTGACAAATGGACTGAACACCCTATGCCACCAATAAGCCAAGCCAAAAGAGAAAGTTGGTTTGAAAATTCAGCAGGGATAAATATTTGTGCAACTCCTAGGTTTGCACAAATTAATTTTTCCACTTTTCCTATCAAAGCAGGAAGAAAGATCAAACTCATTTAAACACAAAGAAAGCTCCTGGAACTAAAACAAGCTATTGCAGAGTCACTGAGGTTTTTGTAATTAAGGCACAGTGTTATAGCAGAGGAAAGAGAAAAGACCGTGTAGCATCTCCATCCTCTGGAATCCAAAGCAGTGTTTCATCCTTCCAAAAGGTGAAATCCAAAGGCAAAACTGCATCTTTTCCACTTTGTCAGAGCAGCCTTCTCCCTCCCCATCCCTCTTCCCCAACCCACAATGATGATGCTCTTGTTCAGACATAGAGAAAAGGAAACATCTGCTGGCACGCTGCTCTTATATGTGACATTACCAGCTACAGAGACCCAACACCTGAACCCACCGCACATACGGTGAGTGGGACGCAGCGATCACCACCCTCCTGAGTGCATTATTTGTTATTAACCATCTCAGTTCTAATCAAGGCATCACATTCCCTCCGCCTTCAGTCCACATAAACCTCCTGTGATAAAAAATTCATCCCAAGAAAGTGTAATGGAAATATAAAACCTTTATTGCTAAAGTTAGATTACACTGACTCCAGTTATTGACTTCAGTTTTCTATCTACTGGATGGTAGAAAGGGGATCGGCCCCATCTAAACAACATATTTCTCATGTGCTTTTTAAATTTTTGTTTTAAATCACCTTTGCACAATGCAACCCCATTCCTCCTTGCACAGAGCATCCCTGGTAGGTGACACACATGATCAGACACAGCAACGTTCCTAACAGCGGTGATGATTCACTGCAGGAATGAACCTTCTTCACCGAAGAACAGCAGCGCGAGGAAGATGATGCACCTCTTGACTGCCAATTTGCCAAGTGCCACAACTCATTGGTGCTGACCGGCCTCAGAGTGAGCAAAGGCCTCACAAGCACCCACTAGAAAACAAACACAACACCCCGGCAAGATGGCCAATTTTGGAATGGTCTGCAAAGAGCCTCTTGATTTTAATCATTAGTGATAAACAAGCACCCAGCTACATGAAAAGCAGGAAGGAAGAGAAGCAAAAGAAACCAGTGCTAGGTCAGCTACACACAAAATCTCAGTTTTTATTCATCCTTAAGTGTCTCAGCTGACGTGTGTTATTTTACCAGCCTGACGGTTCTGGATACAACCTCTGTGCACAGAGGGAGGTTGTTTTTTGACCACAGAAATGTGAGATACTTCCTGCAAAGCAATGCTGGGAATCAATCTTCAGGTCTTTACACAGTTTCTCTGCAGCAGCAAAAACACTGCAAATGATCCATGACTAATTCTTTGGAGCACACAGAAGAGACTTAAATCTATTCTACTCTTACTTAACACTCGCAGGTCAATCCTTTGTTCAAATGCCTTCCTGTAAACACTAATGAGGCCAGGACAGCTACAACTGGGCATCTGTGGTCCCTTGTCACAGTGAGTAAGGGATGGAGGATGCTCACACACAGCTCCAAGCCCTGGTTTCATCCCCAGTCTGGATTGGGGATGATGCTGATGAACAATGCCACTAAATAGATGTTATTAATTACACTGTCAGCTAAAGACTGATGTATTTACTCTTCAGTGATACTCTAATCCAAGTGCCCTGCCTTTGCCTGGTAAGCATTGTGTGCAGTGATTAATTTCTCCTCTGAACATAGATATTCAGTAGCATTACTAACTCACAAGGTCTTGCTGCCCAGGCTGGAAAAGATAATCACGGTCACACTCGTGAAGGCACCCAAAAAGCATCACAAGAGTCAAGTCACATGAATGTAGCAGGGCACGTTGCTTATTATATCTCCGAGTCAAGTTTTGGAGAAGCGCCTGTCAAAGGGGAGCGACATCCCCAAGGAGCAGCCCCTGCTTTCCAGTGACTTCATGTTTCCAAGAGCTCTTAGTTATGGGCAAAAACCTCAGAAAAATGGGTGGCAACACACCAAGACCAGTCCATATCCCTGTGCCATACAGTAGAGAGCTCAAGGGGGACAAGAAATCCCACAGTGAGGGGCACAGTGCTTGAAACAAGCAGCAGGCTCCCCTTTTTTAGTCACACACCAGGATTCAGTCTCACCTTTCCCCATCTCAGGTGACACATCCTCACATCAGAAGTTGCCCTGGAAAGAGCCATTTTTCCCACTTTTTTTGCAAGAGGGAAGCCCTATCGGCTTCCCCACTCATGCATATTTATAAACAGATGCAGGTTCAGTCTAGGAAATACCATTTAATTCAGGGAAACATTCAGGGAACGTTCATATATCACAACCTAGTATTAAATATGTAATTAGACATACCATATCCTTCCATGTGAAAACAGTGTTGTGCTCCTGATTGGATCTTACCTAACTCTGACTTCAGCTTTTATCCTTTATCCTCTCCCTCATCCTCATCTCCTAGGAATCCTAATCCCAACCCATACAAGGTTGCTCTCCATCACGTAGACTTACATTTAGTTCCTCGATAGGTGAAGCAGGAAAAGATGAATCAATGACAAGGACACTTCAAGAGCTCCACTTGATTCCTAAGCTCCCACAGATGCAATGAAATTGCCAAACGGAGCAAAAACGAATGAGCTGTGATCACAAAATAACATGCAGCAGCATCATATCTAAAGACTGGCACAGGTCCAGTGCATAAAGCTGCCTCTTCATTTTGTCTTTGCAGCGCAAGACCATTGCTCTCTATGGTCTCCTGGGAAAGGGAAACCCAGATTATGGGAATAAATTTGCAACGACACCACTTGATACTAGGCTCCATTAATCCACTTTTAGTAGAATTCTTCCCTAATGTTAAATCAAGCCCAAATAAATTATTTTCTTTCTCTTTCCTCTTAAGATGTTCTGCATGTAGATTTCCATACCAATAAAGGAATGATATAATATTCAATTAAGGCTTCACTGTCACCTGTGACTGGCTCTGGAGGGGAACCTGGATCTTCCAGTGGAAATGGTTCCAATTTTGCCTTAGTAAGGGCTGCATGAGCCTTCCACTGGGGACTTTGTTCAATTCAAAAAGGAATGTCTCTTTCAGGGGAAAGAGAGAAGAGATGTAACTTTCTTTTTGACAACATGCAGTTTAATTGGAAATACAGAATAAATTAGGACAAAAAAGCCCAGGGATTTTTAAAGCAAAAGCAGGCTGTGGCAACATTGAATATTTGAGTACAAAGCAGAAACAAGTCAACTGAACACCTTTTTCATTTTATACAGGAGGCATATTATTTTATGAAATATTCTCAAGAGTAACTTTTAAAGAAAAATTATTATACTTGGCCAAAATTGATAGCTGTTTAAATAATCATATAATCCTGAGCATCTTGATACCATATACTGCTTTGATTGTAATTTACAGAGTCTCTTTGTTATAAGTGCTGCAGAAAACACTGAAGCTCTAAAACCACAGTAAAGTGATTTTTTGCAGTGATTATCATTTTAGGAACTCAAATAATAAAGATAATAAATGTATCTGACATTAATAACACAAAAGCTCTTTAATGTCACTTAGTGTCCCTGCTCTGCCCAGTACACAGAACTTTCTCATAGCTCAGAAAAGAGATTGAATATCTGCTTATCACTCTAAGAATGCCATTTATCAAAAACTCCTATATGTAAGGACTACAATCCCCTTTCTCTTATCCTGAAAGGCCATAAAATTATTCGAGATCCCTACTCCAAAGCCATCTTGAGGCAATTACTTTTTGTAAAACACTAGTACCCAACTTTCCAACGTTCACAGGAAAAACCTAACCCAGAAGCACATGCCTTGTGGTGGTGCTGAGGCTGGTTCCACAAAACCTGATCTACTTGCTCTCTCGTCATTAAACCTTCTTATAAAGGGAGAAACTTAAACTAGTGTGGGAAAGACCCCCAGTAGGTGTTCTCCAAACCAACACGGTGACCACTGACCAGCCTTTCTACACTGTCAAGTAGCCTTTGTAAAGAACATTGCCATCTTCTCTCTATCCAAGTTGTTGTGTGTTTAGTGGGTCTTTCTGCTTGCATGATTCAGTGAAACACAGACCACCCAAGCTGTGCTCAGGGATCTAGTTTTACTTCTCCAACAGAGAATGTCCAACTGCCTCTTACTGTTTATCTGGGCAATTGCATAGCTCTAATAAAGACAGACAGGGCAACAACCCACTCTGAAGACTCAATTTTGAAAGATGCAGGTGCATGAATCTGTGGGTGTAGAAAGAGCATAGAACATGTGAATATGTGCTACAAAGGTGTCATTTAAAGCGCATAAACACGTCACTCTACACAAAGCAGTGATCCAAGTGGTATTTCTCTCTCACTACATCAACCTCACTAAATTCTAAATTCACTATATCAACCTCACTAAATGCTAAATTCTTTCTGACAATCAACTCTTAAACTATTGCTTGGGGTATGCAATATGATTTTAGAGTATGCAGTATGATTTTAGCCCTGATGAATTTGATCCTGATGAATCAGATCCATACAGCTATACTGACTATAAGGCTCGTCTGCCAATCCTGCCTTCTCCAGCAATCCCAAAGCTGTTCAATGATTTCAGCCTCAATTGCCAATAAACACATTCAAAGTTATATAAAACTGCTTTTCCCCTGCTCTAGCCTTGGAACACTGCAACCCAAAAAGTGACAACACTACTCAAGAGCAGGCAAGCTACCAGGTGGAAACCCTTTCAAAGCCAGGTATCCCACACCTGGATTGTGCTTCAGTCACTCTCCTTCCTGGAGAAGGGTTGACAACCTACTTGGAAGCTCATCAGTGAATTTGCTTGTTTAGATGGAGTTAGGGACTCTTGTCCGGCCCCCCAGCCTCCTTTCTTTTAAGTTTTAATATATAGAAATGCATAGCACAGCACTGTTGAAGTAGGCCCTGAAGGAGAGGGCCCAGCTCACCCCAAGCCACAGTGCTCTGGAGCCTCCATGCCTGCTCCCGACCTCCTCCACAAAACATGGCATCCACAACCACAAAAACAAAGGGTTTTAAACAAAGATATGCTCTGGGAAGTTTTATAAGCAGGGGCCACCCCCTGTTATCCCACTGAGAAGCAGTAAATCAACCTGTTCATTTAAACAGATTTAAGGAGGAACATTGGTGATCCAGACTTACCCTCTTTAGACAGCACCATTGGGATTGCACAAGGACAGAAGCACCCTCATTTCTGAAGGTTCTGCTTTCTGCCCTTCAGCTCTGGGGGGACGCTGAGACAAAGATGTTCCCTTGCAGTGGCAATGACTTCCTGCACTTCTCGTTGGCTCAACAGGCCTTTCAGAAATACCTACCTCCACTCCAACCTGCATCTCAACCACAAGTTACATCCCTGTATCTAGAAGAAAACGGTACCCCATGACATTCTCTGTTGGGTAACAGTAGAAAAACCTTCGTTCATCTCACTTCTTCCATCAGCTTGTAACCCTCGACCAAAAGCAGCGACAAGTGCCTGCATCTCTAGGCTATTTTTCAAGAACATTGCTTCCTGACATAACCCAAGGGGACAAAGCCAGGCTGCTGTGCCACAGGGCATGGGAAGGACCTTTATTCCTTTGCTTCTGTGTTCCTTGCAGAGCTGCTCATCTCTTTGCTCTCTGTTTTGCAGTTGCTGTCTGAGGCTAAATCAAGCAGCTGAGGTCAGATCTGCTCTTGTGACCACCAGGTTGCTACAGACCTTGACTTGTCTCACTGCAGAAAGTGGCTTGATGTCATCCATTAGTGGTTGTTTATTACAGAGGACCTCACGCTGCCTTCTGATGTGGATGTTTTTCATTTTGGAATAAAACCAAAGCAAGCAGTTGCAATGCTCAAGGATTGGAAGGAGGGGTAGGGAAGCGGAGAGAGAATATGTCCTTAAGCTGCCTTGGCTATAAACTCTACAGAGGCCAATCTCAGAGTTATGGTCTGTTTCAGATTTAAAGTTCAGGTTGAAAAGCAGATAAAATTAACCATCCGCAGAATCAAGGCTTGCCTGTGAGTTCCCTTCACATAGATCTCTTAGGGCTCCCAAACCCACTCGGGTATGAAAGCGATGACTGACTGCACAAGCCAGGCCAAAATATCACCTACATCATCATCTCCTTCCTCAGCAACTCCTGAGCTTTAGTCCATCAAGAACCACAATAAATTGGTAAAAGCCTAACTGCATTCTTCTGCTAACTTCCACATTTTCAGAGCATCTCTGGGACTTTGCTTTCTGCCCTCCTGCAAACCCCCTTTGCTTTCCAACCTTCCTACCCTTCCTCTACCCCTTCTCAGCACATTGCATGTGTGTATGTCCCTTCTCCTCTTTTATATATTTTTTCTATAGACATGAACTGAATCATTTTTACTGCCGCTATAGAAAACACAACCAAAAAAAAGTTAAAGCCAAAACTTATGAAATAATCAGTGCATTCAACGCCACTGTAGGACACCTTGGAGTCACTTGCAGGCACACAAGTGTCAATTAGCACAGGGCTTCCAACACCTCATCCCACCTCTCAATGACCTCAGCTACAGAAGGGAGCCAAACAAAATTGAAATGACAGAGTCAAGTCTTTCATTAGCCTGTATTTCAGAAGCAGAAATCCCCCTTTGAGTAATTTAGCTGATTTGCAGTTATGATCATGTGGGTACGTGATGACACACACTGCAGGCAGAGGAAAGTACCCCTGCACTTGCTAGAGACAGAGCTATTTTGAAAACAGCTTTTTTCCTTTGGGGATGGGGTTTTCATGGGGTGTTTTTGTTTTGTTTTAAATAATTAAATCATCTTAAACACAGTAAAAGTGAGTTCTGTACCACTAACATGACAGCACAAATCCACGATGAACTAAAGCATAATTACTTTATATTTACAGTTTCAAATAGAAGAGTGATTTTTTGGTATTACCTAAGATATATACTATAAAAAAAGCGAAGTTACTGGGTTCTAATGCAATAGAAAAGGAAGTGAATTCCTGCCACAAGAGCATGCAATGTACAGTTAAACCTGTTTAATTCAAAAGGCTCCATCTAGCCCAGACAGACACATGCACCCAGGAGGGAATGACAGCACACAGAAGTTGTGCGCTTGGAAACTCAGAGCAGGACATGAAGCATCTCCGATCTGCAGCTGCATGTGCAGATCCACTACATTTAGAAGAATAAACTAATCACCAGGTTTCCACTTTTTCTTATGCTTTGAGATCTGACAGCCCTTAACCTTGGAGGTCAAGTGCATTGGAAATCACGAGCAGATCAATTCTTTTTCTTTGAATAATCTAACACAAGGGGCAGGGTGCTTATTTGTTATTGCCATTTATTTTGTGGCAGCTCAAAAAAGCCCTCTCCTGCACTCACTGTGGAAACACGTAATTGTACCTGCTCTAAACATCTTAAAATATCAAAAGCTTGCTTTATTAAAGAAAAAGAAATTGCATGTTTGAAAAAAATTTGTCTTTTTAGAGACACTAGGGTTCAGGATGCCAAGTATAATAACATAAGATGACACTTTCACAAAAACACTTCATGAAATGAGTAAAGATTTGAAGGAAAAAACCCTCTAAACGATGTACCAAATATTGTGACTTCTCCCATACTAAGGCAACGCTTCAGACAGTTTCACATGGGAAACTGAGGTGACATCCTCAGCCCACCCTGCACAGCCTTGACTATTTCTCCTCCATAATGTCTTTTCTTCCAGTCTCTCAACATTTGTTCCAGAGGAACATCTGATATTACAAAGACGTACCAACTTTTCAATGTAATAGTGGCTGCACAGCACACTGCATCATCCCGAGTTGTAGGACAACTTTTTTTCTAAGATGACATTTCAAGGAGACAAGCGCATGACTATCTTTTCAAGATTTAAAAAAAAAAAAGGCAAAGAGTTATTTAATACTGTTTTTCTGGTTGCATCTGGAGGAGATCAAGGCTGGTGAATATGAGTTTCAATGAAGGCAACACCTAAACAGATGCCAGAAGAGGCAACATGAGCAGCGTAGCGGTGCTGCACCCAAGTTCCCTCATCAGTGTACGCAGGCCAGGCTGGAGGTCAGGTCCTCATACCTGGTGAAACCAAGCAGCGATCTCCACTGCTCCCATGCAGGCAGCAATGCAAACTCACATTACATTAGCAAGAAAATCCTTGCTAGGGGTTTTTTAAAATGTCTAACATGCTCCGTTTTAGCCACTGATAAAGCAGCAAAGCACAAGCTTAGCATTACAGTCCTCCTGTTAGCATTTAGAGTCATCCCAAACACCACAGCTGTGTGTGTTGTGAGCTAGGGCATATCAGAAAAAAGCCAATTTCACAGAGGGAGACCAGTTTCCCTTGGTTCCCCCATCCTGACACTGCCAGGGCTAAGCGAAAGGCACAGCGACACAACTACCACTTTTCTCCTATCGTGCTCTCAGGCAGAAAGCGCTTGTTAGACCGCAATGATACACTCAAGAATGGGCCATCAACTGCTATTTCTCCAAAAGACAAAATATAAAGGCAATTAAAAGCAGCTCCTAACTGCTCCCCGCACCACCTGCCGTCACTCCAAACATCCCTAAGGCCCTGTAATACCGCGTGCATTTGAAAACGGAATGAAACCAACAACAAGAAACAAATATCTGAACGCTGGGGTGTAGGTGATTCATAAGAAGTTAATGCTCCAGAAGAACAATCAATACCATTTCCTATTAGTTGTCTCCACAGATTTTTCATTTAGGCTTTTCCTTAGAAGCCTTAAGGGAAAGAAGAGATGTGTGTGTGACTGCACAGAAACTAAGACAAGGCTCTTAAGGGCATTTAGAGCTGTTATTATATCTATTTCCCTTCTGACAGATGAATGGAGATATTATACAGAAAGAAAACTGGTTTTTACCTAGGACATTACCTATACATTACGTTACAGCTGGCTGGCGAGGCTCTGGAGCTGCACAAACTGCTCAAAAGCCTTCAAGTGAAGGTCTTGTACCAGAGCTATGGCATCTGACATAGCTGATAGGTCCCAATTTATGATTTTAGGGTCTTTTCAGAGTTTCAATTTGACAGATCTGCCGCATGTTCCATGTGCATTTTTGTACCACAGGAGAAGGGGAAAAATCCAGCCATATTTGATGTATAAACTTAGACTATTACCACAAAGCTAAGTCCCCAAGCTAGAGAACTGAAATAACTTGAAAGATTCAAAAGATACACGCTACATATATTAGTATTAGGCTCACGTAGAATAGATCTGTATTTAATGCAAAGCAGGGACCATTTCTCCATAATTAAAAAGGAGATGCAATACCACAGAGCTGAAGCAGCCTCACGGAAGCCAAACCCTATTACCTTTTTCCTTTAAGCTTATTTTGAGCAGCGCGTTTCCTTTAACATTCTTCAAGACAAAGCAGCCTCGTACAGTGCAGGCAAAGAACAAAGCATCTCCTTTTATCTGCCTCCCTCTCTTCTGAGTAAATATTGCATCGCTGCTCTCCCCGG
Organism: Nothoprocta pentlandii; assembly: GCA_013398315.1. Classification (NCBI taxonomy): domain Eukaryota; kingdom Metazoa; phylum Chordata; class Aves; order Tinamiformes; family Tinamidae; genus Nothoprocta; species Nothoprocta pentlandii. The sequence continues at coordinate 1,778,996 of VZSG01000051.1, forward strand.
CAAGGGCCTTTCATCTTTTTTTTAAGGACAGGGGCGAGCTGATGTAGTGGGGAGTATCCATCAGCCTTTTCCATCTGAGGAGCAGAGCTCCGAGGGCAGCCTCTCCATAAAGCCCAGGCGTGTGCCAAGGGCTCCCTGTCATCTCTGCTCACTGAAGGTCACGTCGCTCCAGACTTCAGGCTGCTGAGAGGAGCAAGGCTGGCCTCGTGCTAAACTTCATTTTTTTTCCTCAAATAGCGTCAAAACAGCTTGTAAAAATCAAAGCCTGCGTGTGCCAGGTGCTATCTTTTACCCTTTCAAGGAAACGTGCCATAATGTTTATATCCCCTGAGAATATCCGCATTAGCTGTACGTAAAACCTCTATTCTTGATATACGTCTCCTCACAGAAACGATGATTGCAGAACAGCTGAAGGAAAAAACAATAAAAAGGATATTATTAGGACAAACACATACTATAAGGAATAATGTGGGAGTGAATCCTGTCAATAGAGTATCTTGGGAAGATTTAAGAGTGATGAAGAGCAGATCTTAAGTATCCTTCACAGAATAAGTATGGTATTTAAACCTAATGTTTTGCATATGGGCTAGGTTAAAAGAAAAAGGATCCTAAGCAGCTGCTAAAAGAATAGTTGTTTTTGTGGCCCTTTTTGGGATTCACCCCATCGCTCTGCAGTCACGGTGCAGATAAGGAAGCACCTTCTGATGGCAGCTCCTCCTTTTCTCCACAACAGCTAAGAAAACCCTCTGGGAACAGGGCTTGGTTCTGTCCAGAGAAGAAACACATGACAACATCAGTGATAAAACTAAATGGATATTGTGGATATTGTCATATTGTCTACCATATAACCGTGGATATTGTCAGTGTGGATCACTCAGAAAGGTAAGACGAAAGAATATGAACAATAATCTATTGTTTATTCAACTATACTCCTGTGAGAGATAACAGGTCCATATACTGACCCCCTCTCCTCCCCTTTTATATGAATGTATACATGGCAGATCCTTTTATTCAAAGCTTCTCCCCAGCTGTCCCTCCTTTTCGTAGTGTAGTGGAACAACTAGCACAAGGTCCATCATTACTAAGCATGCAGGACAACATCCCCACACAATTTTAACAAGATAATCCATTGTGTGAAGTCACCCTGTTTTGGTCTAATAATGGCTAACCATATTATAGGATGCATACATGATACCCCACATGCAGCCAATTGTGATGTATCCTAAGAACAGCAACCCTAAGAAAGGATGAGAGCCAGCAAAAATATGCGTACTAGGTTTCAACCTCAGCCTTTAACCCATCTTCCTCTGCTCTTTTTGATTCACCAATGCCTCCAACACGATAACTTTGTTATTGGGTCATGGTAACACAGTAAATTTTTGATATAGTCATTATCCAAAACTGCAAAAAGGGTCTCCCCTTTTCCTTGCTCTGAATTCAGCCCAGATGTCTAGACATAGAATTTTTCCTGCTTCCTACCAGTCCGCATTCCATAAAACGGGAGGGGGAACCTCCTCCTCTACATATTCCCAAATCTACCTCTTGGGAATATTAAAGCCCATCTTCACCAGTCAGCAGCAGCTTTCAAATGATTCAGAAAATTACTCAAGCCTCTTTCCCACCACCACATATAAATGCATCTGTTTCTGATTTAAAACTAAGTTCAATTCCTTTTTTTTTTCTTTAAGCTTTTATCTTAAGGAAATATGGAGGCTTCAAAGTTCTGTAATTCACAGTTAATTTCAACATTAACGGAAAGAAATGTTCTTCCACTTCAAGCCATTTCCTCAGTCAATTAGACAAAGCTGCTAAGTGGCGTTTGCAAAGTGGTTCGTGGCCAGGAACTTAATTAGGACTGAATGCCAGAATTTGCATCCACCTCAACCTCAGCCTGGGCTGCACTGCACACAACAGGGTCACCTGTGCCAGAGCAGCCCGGGGACCCCTGGGGACACTCAGGGGTCCTGCCAGCCCCTGCAGCTCCAGGACAAGGCACTTTGGGGGGGAAAAAAAGGGTTGCAAGAGGCAGGCAGCCCTCAGAAAGGAGCAGCCTGTTAAAAATGGATGAAAGGCTCAGCAGAGGTGCTCATTGCCTGTGGTCATTGAGAAAAATCCCCCCTGCGAAATTTTAGAGTAATAGTAAAAGTCAACTGGCTTTTGAGCCCCAAAACCAGTGGGGACGAGCACAAGAGCAGAGTAGCTCTACAAAACCAAAGCAAGAGCCATAGTTCCTTGCTGGGGAGCTGCAGCACTTTGGTGCAGGGGTGCAAACACACAGAGAAATTCCTAAAAATAATTAAGGCCCCTTGGGAACAGGAAAAATATTTGCAGAGAAGCTCAGACAAAAGCAATAGCACCTATTGCCAGAGCAGCCCTTTAAGATAGATTGGTAGTTTAATAGCGTATTAGAAAGCAAGCAGACTTTGTGATACAAAGCCTAACTAAAACCAGCTTGCCTTGGCTTTCAGGGGCTCTTCCAGTTTGCCCATTACGGCAGCCAACACAGTCATATCCAGGTAGTGCAAAAAGGGCTGGCAAGGCCAAGCTCAGTCGCACTCATGTTTTGCTGTGGAACAGTCCAGGGCTCTTGCTGCTGTTTTCCTTTCAATCTCAGCATCCAAAGAACAGTAGCCTGGAAGAAAAGGTGCTGACCCAACTGGAAAAGTCACCAGCAGCGAGGTGAGCACACGCCTGGGTCCCAAATTAAACTTTTAAAGCTTTTGTAGCCAGCAGACTGATGCGCTGGATTCCCTGATCTAATCAGCAGTAGCTCCATGCTCTTAAACACAGGACAGGGCAAACTCACTTTTATAAGGCAGCAGGTCTCCTTATGTATATAGTGAAATGCAGGAAGCTACAGCCATTTTCATGAACCCAAAGCTAAGATTCTCCCTCTCCCCCCCTCCCAAATTACAGCCTTATAGAAAATTTTACTCCTTTCCACATATCTTCGAGTGACAGATAAGAGACTTCAAAATAATTTTCCTGATAATTTAGAGTGAAATCATCTTTATTTCATATTTTAAAGTCTCCTAATTACCAGGAAAATTATTTCTGTGTGCTTTCTAGATCCATAAAGGTATTCTTAATGTCAAATACACACCCAACCAGAGCTGCGGTGGTTAAAGAAGAAACATTCAGGCTTATTTCACACCACCCTTCCTCCTTGCAGCCTGCTTTAAGTCACCCACATGGGTAAAACTCAAAGACGTCACCATCAACACTTCCAGCTCATTGTTTTTTGCCAAGATCTGCAGCTATCTAAACACAGAGGGTCTCTGCATGGACCAAGATACCTCTGTACCCAAAATTAGGCAGAGACTTGGTGGAGAAAAAGGAAGGGTGCCCTGGCCCATGATTTAGTTTTGTGTCAGTAAACAAAACTTCGACACACAGACAAGATTTAGACAGCCTGAAAGACAAAAAATATATATTATATACACACACACACGACAGATGTGCAAGGGCTTGGTCTTGCAGTGCAAGATCTTTTTTACTTTCCAGGGATATCTGTGGGAACTGCAGATTCTCTGAATTTTGCTGTACTGATTTATTCAAAGAAAGGGAAGAATAAATCCCGCTTTCTGTCCTGCCCACCCATTCATGCACACAGTCCTTTGGAGGTCCTGGGCAGCTCTGTGCGCTTGCACAGCTGCGGGGACTGTTCTGAGGAGGGATTCGAGCAGGGGCATCCAGCTCGCACAAAGCATCGCAACTGAAATAATGAACTCCAGAAACGTCCCAGGAGGGGCAGTGTCAAAAATCAAGAGGAAAACATAATTACGAAATGCAAAGGCTGAAAGAAAACCAAAAGCATCCAGTAAGGAAAAAAAAAGTTAGTCATATTTGTTTTGGTTCTTATCAGAAAAAATACAAAATACTTCCTATCCTATAAAATATACATATAATTTTCATGGAAATAAGACCCAGGAGAGGCATAAATATTCCAAAGCATTTCTGCAGTTCAGAAGAACACTGGGAAGCAGTTTGATAACTTGGAGATTGCATTCCCCTCTGCTCACCATGCACGCACACACGCAGACACACAGGCTTCAAGCCCTAATTTTGACTGCCAAGTGAAATATTATTGATGCTTCATAACTACAGGCCAATAAACTTCATGAATTTCATTTAGTTGAATATTAAAATAGGAGGGGGGAAAATAAGTAGGATCCTTAAATGAGGTGCCATGAATATTTTTAAGTCCTTTTCACCCACCAGCCAGCCTCCTATATCAAAAATCTGCTTACAAGCCAAAAGAGTAAAGGGCATTACTGAGGTGTTGGGTTGCTCCTGAGAATAAGTTTGAGGTGAATATGGTGCTTCCCCCCAAGCAGCTCAAATGAGGGATTCTGTCTGTCTGTTCTGACGTGTTTTCCCCAAAAATACTTGCAGAAAGAACCAGGGCCACCCTCCTGGAAGTCCTGCTCAGCTGCAGGTGTCACCTTGCTGTCCCCCAAGAGGAGACTCTTCCATCGGGGCTCTCCAGCACCGGGGACACTTGGCGCCTGGGTGGGTCACAGCAAGATTGCACCCAAGAGGAGAGTCACTGCCAAGAGATTCCTCCCCCTTCCCAAAATACCCACAAATCTGACACCTGAGCACTCACAACAGCATTTCCAAGGGAGCCTATTAATAAATAAAATAATAAATATAATATAAAATTATAAATATAAATTTATAAATTTAATAAATAATAAACCATAAACCTGCCAGACCTACTATTATAGGACAACGCTGCTATGAGATGCCACCATCAAATACTACCCACTGCAGCCACCCCTGCTTTTTTCAGCTGGCTATTTGGGACATTTTGCACTGTAGCTCCTGTTTTTGCAAACGCAGAGGGGCTCAGTCGTGCCTGCCCCGAACAGCAATGCACTTGCTGCACGTGGAGAAGATGCAGAGCAAATCCTTGCACGAGCAGATATTGTTGTCAAAAAGAAATCAGCTGCTGTAGTAGGGGGAGTGCCAAAACCCCATCAGGCACAGGTTCCCTATCTCGTCAGCCTCGCTAAATAGGTATAAATGGACATGTTCAGCCGAGCAAAGACAGCTCCATAGGAGTTCAGCACAGGAGGCGGCGGCAGCTCCCCATCCAGCTGGGATAAATCAGCATCTGTTTTGCTCGCAGCTTTGGGCAGCTAAATGCAACTGAAAGCACAACCCAAGCCCAAAAAATCCTCCCTCCTGCCACATACACAGAGGCAGAGATCGAGCCTGGGAGACAAAGGCTGATTGTGGGGTGATATATCCAGAGATATCCCAAAACTCTGGCTTTGGGCTTTTATTTCTATGGGAGACCTTCAGCTGCTGGAAGTGACTGCTTGGTTATGCACCTTCTTGCTAACCATCATGTCCAAGCCGGGTGTTTTCCCCCCAGAAAATGACCTGCTTGCAAACAGCATCCCCTAATCCACAGGGGTACAAAAATTCACAAACCACCCGACTCTACAACCTCCCTTTTAAGGCTTCAGCATAGCATGCTTCTAATCCATTAATCACCAATGATTACCTAGAAAAATAATAATAATAAAACCCCAACAGCTGTTCCATCTGAAGCACCTACATGTCCCAGCTGTTTCCTCTTACTGCATTGTTTATGTTCCCAAACAGATGAGCAGACCCCGTGCAGCACTGGGGGATAACCTGGAAACACCCAAATCAAGTTGATTTCTGTCCAGAATACACAGAACCTTTCACCTCCACAACTACGAGCAGGTATCCCGTGCAGGCAAGCACTGGCTAAAGGCTGGTGCAACGTGAGGACAGCCAGTGATTGACTTTTGTGCTAGAAAGTGTCTTGCAGAGCATTAACCCCAGAAGCAGGAGCGGTGCTGTCGCTCCATCTGTGGAGCATCCGCAGCAGGATCCAACTGGGACAGGCACATGGGCCAGCTCAAGGGCTAAAACCAAAGGTTTGCACCCAGAATTCCCCATATGCAACCAGTGCTATAACCTCTTCTCTAAAGAAATTCTTCTTTAGAGTCTCCTCCTTTAAAAACCACTTTGCTGGTACATAGGGAAGAAAATCAAACTTTTTTTTGGCAGAGCAAGCACAGCAGCAGCCGACACAGAAAAATATCCAACACTTTATTTAAATGCTTAGGAAACTTGTGATATTCTGGGGGTAAAGATGAAACAAAAATTCACATTTCAAGTGAATTAGCTTTACAAAAATAAATAATTCAGCTGCTTATAATGCTTAAGCCACTACCTGTTCAAACTTAAAAGATTTACTTAAGGCAAAACATTTCTCTTCCTAAACAGCATCGCTCTCAGAGAGCGGCATCCATCTCATCTGCCCCTTTTAGAACAGAGTTTTGAGGAGGAAACAAACAGATATTCCCAAGTATTCATTTAACTCTGAGCCTTTCCTCAGCTTTGCCCTACATTTCATCCTGCAGCTCGAGCCTGGGAGCAGCACAGAGGGGTTTCCGAGGACTGGCAGTGTCACTTCTGGACACTGCACAGTATTTGAGGCTGATAAAATCATTTATGCTTTTTGATTTCTGTTTTATATTTCATGTTGAATGCCAGTTACAATTATTACCATCACTAATTATTCTTTACATTATTTTAGCTGTTGCTTTTTTTTAAAAAATGAAGCTGTACAAAATGAAACATCTGTAAAAATATCACTGATACAAAGCAAAGAAAATGTCAGACAAGCCAAACAACTAATGCCATCTGCAGCTCCTTAGAGATAATAACTGAAGACAGGGACTCGCAGACAGAATATCACCTTTACACTGGCTTATCTTACAACATGAGCAGAAATCTGAGGGGTGTGGTTCTGCAAAAAGGACTTAATAGCCCTTATAGTTTCATTATAGGGATTTAAATGTCTTAAGATGAATGAAGTCTAGCATTTTGTGGGGGAAAGAAGAAAAAGTATCAGAAATACAGTGCAAACAGCAATAAGTCCTAAAAACAACAGTGAATAAGCACATCTCCTGGTTACATTCACTGACAAAAAAATACAATTGCTCTCGAACATTCCCAAAACATAATGAAGATGCCAAATAAAACAGTAAAACATCTCAGAGCAATACTGGAAGGGAAAATACATTGAAAGATTTATATGCATCTAGAGGTAAGTGGTGGAAAACAGTTTGCAGAAGGTGAAAATTTCATCTTCCCAGCTATTCATCACCTTAAAAGACACTTGCTTTGGGCACAGAGAGCTATATTACAAATTTGTTACCAATTTCTCTTGGAAAAAAGCATTTGAGGAAAATTTGATTTTCCAAAAGAAAAGTAATTGCAGAACAGCATTGCAATCTGCACACCAATGCAAAAATCTGTTTTACATGCAAAATTTTGTGTATTAAAAAGGTAACAATAACAGATTTTAAAAAAATACACTCTTCCTGCTTCTTTTACAACCTTGTTGGAAGTGCTAGTTGCTTCCCTTCCTATTCACTTGCTAGTAGGATAATCAATGTTTTAGCCTACAATAACACTCGCAATTCAAGTTCTTCAGAGTGCATGCACAAATTCGGTCTCTACTAAAATTAACAGAAGTTTCAATCAAGAAGCTGAGGAACGAAAAAGGAAAGCCAGATTTCCTGCCACTTCAACTTTCTTCAGAAGTCACAAACCATAGCAAGACAAAAGCAAAACCACCCCCAGATACCACTAGTCAAAACTCCTGTTCTTGCAGCAAATACTAGATGATGCTCTACACTGGAAAACTTGTTTTATTCATCTAATTATCAAGGAAGGGATCTTTTTGACCCTAAACCAAGAGACTGATTTGGATGGTAACCCAGACTCTGATTACAGACTGTTCTAGCAAAGATAACTCACAGGAGCAGCCTGTTTTGCACCCGTAGGTTTAATTTTCACTGCTCCTGATCTTCACACACAATTAACTTGCCTTACAAAAGCCAGCTTGCTGCCTCTGCTTTATTCCATCACAAGCCCAGGTGAAGAGAACCGCATTGAGCACAGCTCATAGGTCTGCATGCAGAGAGGTGTAGGATGCTATAGGAGCAGGTGAGCACCATGTGCCAGCAAGCTCTTGCTTTACTTCCATTCCCATCTATGTGGTCAAAATAATTCTCCAAGTTGTTCCTCCGAGGTCAGAGGCACAGAAGAAACATTGATCAGAGACCCAACAGCAATATCTCCCCAAAACAAGGCTGCCTCAGATCACAGTTTCTTCCAGTACCTGACACAGCTCCACACCAAGGTCCCACCAGCAGCTCACACCACCTCCATCCTCTCCCTCATATCCCACTTCCAGGACATGGTCCTTCATTCCTGCCTTCCAAGCCCTGTTTGCAGCTAGGTACTTTAAGCTGTCAAACCACACTGCAGCTCCCCAGGCTTTGCCTGGGATGCAGGCACCCCAGAAAACAGTCAGGATGCACTGAAGATGGCACCAAGTGCCATCACAGTAACCAGTTGTCCTCCTGACTACATCTGCATGAAGCGGTCAACATTTGGGGAGGTCTATGCTACCCAAGCCAAACCACATCTAGGATCCTCTTCTCATCACTACAGAGGAAGGCAGAGAAAGAAAATATCTTTCATTCCTGGTACATTCTCAGTAATGACTGACAGCCAACAAGGACCACTACCTCTAATCCTGATCAGAAACAAGAAGTGATAACAAATAGCTTCAGGACTGAATGGTTACCATGGATTTTCATTTAATGAGCAGTGGTGGACAAATTTCCTGACTCTTTAAGGCCACTGCAAGAATGCAGGCATTTTTATTTTAAGCCACTCCTTTGCTGAAGGAATAAAACCTCTGAATCAAAGAGATCAGTTGATCTTCAGCTTAAAGTGGCTTGCAAGAAAACAAAAAAAAAAAAAAAAAAGAGAAAAAAACACACCAGTGTTACTGTTCAGGGTAAGCTCTGTTTTGATGTCTCCCAGAGTCTAAATAATCTTAATACCAAGTTACTGTGTCCTCTTAAGAAAGAACAACTGTGTCAATCAACTCAGTGCTTGCTACAAGCACTGATGAGGGATGCATGTACTTTCTGTATCCCAAGATACAATCCCTCCACTGGCTCCTGCTCTAATTGGACCATTGAGGAGGAACTTCTTGCCTGTGAGGGTGCCAGAGCCCTGGCACAGGCTGCCCAGGGAGGCTGTGGAGTCTCCTTCTCTGGAGGTCTCCAAACCCACCTGGATGCCATCATGTGCCCCGTGCTCTGGGTGTCCCTGCTGGAGCAGGGGGTTGGACTAGATCATCTCTAGAGGTCCCTTCCAACCTTAACCATTCTGTGACCATCTTAAGGTGCAGCTTAGGTCTTTGAACCATCTTCTCCCAATGCTGGAGCAAAACAACTTGTTAATTGCTAAAAGATGGAACTGCATTGGATGACTGTTGCAGTCCTGTGGATTACTGTACCAAGATTTAGCACAGTTCTGTCCACGTCATGGGCAGCACCGAGTACTTTGCAGCAAGTCCTAATGATAAAGGCATGCAGCATGTCCCCAGCAAGCTAAACTGGGAGCAGAGGCAGATCAATCCCGATATTAACACCAGAACCTATATTCTGCTGCCATTAAGTCAGTTTTAGTAGCCTGCACCATTGCAAGACTCCTAGACCAGGAGACTAGAAGACTCCTCTGCTCATAGTGTTTAATACACTAAATTTCAACCAAGAGCCCTGATTACAGTGGCCATAATTTCATCCGCACGCTCCAAACCATTTGAGAAAACTCCAAAGAGCTGGGCTTTCTATCTTGGAAAGTCCACACAGCTTAGAAACAGCCGATTGACTCCCTATTTCCAGCATTTGTTCTGACCTAATTATTTCTTAAAGAGTCGGGTATTTTGTTTGTTTCTGATAAAAAAAACATTTGAAAATCCTCAGCTGCAATTTTAATCCAGTCTCTATATGCTTCTGTAAAAATAAGTCATTAATAGGCGGGAGGGAGTGTTAGATTTTAAACATTCCCCTGAAAGCTTTTTAAGAAACAAAGATTTCCAAGTACAGGCGACTCAACCGTAGACCCCTCTGTGGTCTGTTCACAGCTGGCATATCCATGGTACAATGACTCCCTAGAATTAGAAGCAATAGAAATAGTCCAAAAAAATCCCCAAGATACTCCACACTTGGTCAGATATTTATCAGTTTATGGAACTCATTAGTGACAACATTGTTTTTTAGTGAAGCTTCATTTCACTCAGGATCAAAACTGCTTCTTAAGATTTATTTCCCTTGTTCTTATTCTAAAAAGACCCAAGATTAATGCTGATCTCTTATCTGGAGTTGTAACATACTAGGTTAGGCCTCCCAGTCTTCAGACTTGTCATCATCACCATTTTTTTGATTCACTTCTCAAGTGTCCTACCTGTTCCCAAAGGCCATAGGTCAAGAAGCCATAAAAGCAATGAGCGCCTATCAGAAATAAATCCTACTGCTAACCTTCACAAGGACCATCAAGAGAAATGATTAGGAAGCCTCCTCCTGATCACATCCAAGATTTAAAGTGCTCTAAGATCACACGGAATAACTCCCCTGAGACCACTCACACTCTTCATTTGTTTTTGGTTATTGCTTGGAAAAGCAGCACGTTGGCCAAGAGGTTGGTCTTGCCGCATGCCTACAACCCATTCAAGAACCAGGAGGATCAAGGGCAACACAGCAATGCAAGAGATTTCCTTCCTCCCCAAGGCACCAAGAGGCAATACAGGTGTGCTTATAGCCCTGGTAATCGAGTTTTCACTCGGCTGGGTTTTATGCTGGTTGTATTTTATAGGAAAATAAAAAGGGTGAAGGGCGCGAGAAAAGCTGATGAAGATTGCATCGTGGCCTCATTTTGGAGGCCAAAAAAAGGAATAAAGATGGATTTTTAAAGTGAGCAGGTTTAATTAATAACAACATGCAAATCATATTGAAATATGACTAGAAATAGAAAGAAATCTGGACACAGTGCCTGTAGAAAAATGCTTATTTGGTTTTGCTTTCCTTGTCTGCACAGGAAGCTTCCCAACACATACTATTACCCCTGCAAATGGGCCACTGCAGAACTATGTGTCTAGCACACAGGTCCAAGTTCAGAAATACAACTTGTGGGCGACAGGGAGGAACACACATGATTTATTTTTATACCTTGCATTAAAAAGTAAAGTATATCTTAACCTAGAGGACATACATAGAGTGGATTGTTTTTAAAAGGTAAATTAAAAAACCTTAATGGCCATAGAGTTGTCAACTTGGCATCAATCTCAGAATAAAACAGCTGATACAGAATTCAATTAATAAAAAAACTGACATAATTCATCCATAAACCCATGCTGGCCGAACTAATAGGCCTTAGCAGATTACTGCGATTTTTATATATATATATATATATACACACACACACACATATATATGTGCATGGGTAACCGTGTTGACAAAAATATTTTAGACTCTGACAAGGGATTTCACTTGGCATAATGGGACATCTTGCTCCAATAACCAGCCAGTCTGAAGCTCACAGTGAATAATCACATCTCAAGAACGAGTTCCTGCACCAGTTTCAAGATCTGCTGCAGGAAGACAACCTCGCAATTTCCTAAATTCAGTAACAAGTTATCCAAGATCAACTGTTATCCAAACCTCTCTCAGGAGCAGGGGCACGTGCATTTTCTTCGTAGAGCTTACAAGGTTGAAATAAAAGAAGCCAGGGACAAAACAAGAACCGAGGTGCAGCTCCTCTTCCCCAAACTATCTGCAGATAGTTTAGCTTTCTGAAGCTTTTTATGAAGCTAAAATGGCAAATTCTAGATCCAAGAGAGATATATAGGTAATTTAATGGAGCAGGAAATGTCACAAAGGCAAGGATGCCTTTGCACATGGAAGCAGATTGAGGATGGAGATGAGAAATAAAAAAAGCAACCAACCAATGGAGAAAGTGAGCTAATTGTGTTCCAAGGATCAGAAAAAATAATATACTCACCAAAGCAAAGGGAGAGTTCATTTTAACCTGAAGGAGGTACTTTTGGAAAAGGATTCCTTATTTCAAGTGTTTAACTTGCATCTTTCCCAGGCTTTTCATTCTCGCATTGCAACTCCGTAGGGTCTTACCCTTGTTGAACATTGAGCTCTCCAGAAATAATAGAGAATTAAGGAAGGAGAATGCACTACTCTGTACCCACACAAGGCAATGCAAGGGGTCTCAGGGGCTTGTGCCCTTTGAGGCTTTGGAAACCTCCTTTACATTTCCCCTGACACTGGCCAACTCTTGTGACTTAATTAAAAATGCTTCCTCCCACACAAATAATGAATAAAATTCCCAATCTCGTATCAAATTGGTGGTAAACTCCATGGCATCTCTCTTCTTTCCAAATGAATTTGCCCTATTAAAAAAGTAATGAGCTATTAATTAACTTTGCACTCATACAAAGCTGTTTAATTCTCAACCCAATTAACAGCAATCTGCTGAAGGATCCTAATGATTATTTTAAATTTGCTAAGAGAAACATCTCTGAGCCTTTCATAGTACTTCGAGAATCACAGGGGCTGGGTCTTGCTTGCTTTCTGATTCAATAATGTTTTTATTACACCTGATCTCTCTATAATATCATCTTTGATAGCTAGCTACTTAGATGCAAGGCAAGGGCATCTAACTGCAAACTGCTTATTCAGAAGTGTCTTTAAGGGAAACTGGTGATTTTGTCATAGTTTTCCAGCTATGTTAATATTAGCATAGAGAGGCAGAAATTTTTCATGTGCAATATCTATAAAGAAACCTCACTTTTTTTTTTTTTTCTTTTATTTGCAGAAGACTGCAAAACCAGGCCCCTCTGCAACTCTGCAAAACGTGACCAAGTTGCACCAGGCTGGACACACAAATCTACTCAACAGCCCAAGGTGGCCTAAGCAATGATTTTAAGAGTGCTCATTTCATAGGTTACTGTAAATCTAAATCTGGACTGGTCTTATGTAGATGGACAAACGGGATTTTATGGTCAGATAAGATCAACAAGCTTGGGCTTTTCAGATTAGAAATTTGCAGCTTTTTATTTTCAATAACACACCTTTTCTCTAAAGAAAATGAAGAAAATACTCAGCTGAAAGTGCAAAGGAGCGTTTAGGATGACGGATCACCACGTCAACAACTCCATCAAATGCGAGCAAGATAAAATCTTAACAGGACACAGCACAATCACATACCTGATTCCTAATAACTAATTGCTGTTGTCCACCTGAAATGAAAACTGCCAGAAACCCGCAAATCAATACCTAATTCTGAGCAATCCTGTGCGTGGGCCGCATCACCTGGGTCCCAGGTGCCCCATTTCCATCACCTGCTCACAGCAGGACATTTGCAACAGCAGCTCCTAAGTAACCTTTGAAGATGCTAACCCTCACTACACACACTTACAGCTTAGCTTAAAAAACACCAAATCCTGATGCAGCATAACCTGTGGCATGGTAAGACTGATAGACCTGAGACCACAACGGTGCTGAACGTGGACGCAGTGCAGGATGCGAACAAGTTCTGTGCACTGCAGAAATATTGGAGGGTTTTCATCTTTTCCCAGTAGTGCTGTTTTCCCATTGCTCTCCCCCAACGTTTGCTGCAATTTGCAGGCAGATATTTGGACCTTACCTATTTCTTAAACAACTAAGATAGGAATGGGGCCATAGTGCCTCCCTTAGTTGCTGTGTAAGGAGCAGAGGCTACCCAAAAGAAATACCACAAAGGCTATGAGTCTAGTCTAAGGACCACAGAAAAGATTTTTTGGCACATCAGTGAATTTCAGAGCCGCCAGAATCACCGTGGCTAAGCCTAAGACTGTGAACATCTCTGCTGCCCATGCCTCCTCTCAATAAGATGCAAGATGTATTGCAAACATCAGGAGCTCAAGCTGAGTTTTTTGAATTTCAGATTTGGAATTAATTTTCAGAATGACTGTCCAAAGTCAACTGCTAAAGTTTTTGAGATGCCCCCACCCAACCAAACCAAATCAGACACTGCTTTTCATTTCACTGTGATTCCCCCTTTTGCTTCTAGCTCCTATATGGCTCCACACAGGACAACCAGGCAGCACAGAGCAAGGACTATTGATCTTTCTGATTGAGGCTGGACATCTCTTGGGTTCTTTTCCTCCCTCGTAGATGGCTCATTTTGCATGGCTCCAATGTTCATCTGCATGCTTCAGCACCTCCTGCTTCAGCAAGGATATAGGCTACTGTGATGATTTACTATTTACCCATGATTGAGACTGAGAGCATTTCACATTAAAATATGCTCCTATACACATTAGATGTGCATAGATATACAAATCTATACACATTAGATAATAAACAGCCAAATCCACATTCTTATTTTTCAAATCAGTGTTGAGCCTCTGCCTGAATCAGAAGAACCATATGAAATTGAACTGTTCTTATCTCTTCTCCTATTGATAATGGTACTTAAAACTTCACTAAGTTTCCCCTGGCACAAGCTATGTTCAGATTATGCAATTTTCCATGATCAACATAGACACAACTGCTATTAACTTGCCACCAGAACGGTAAGAGCCAAGTTTCTGGAATACTTCGTGTGTCACCTCTGGCCATGCACCTTCTCACATGCAACTGAATCATTTCCAGTGTAACCTCTGCCCATTTAGATTGAGTTTACAGCATCTGCCCAAGCTCACAAAACTGCCTATCACGAACAGGCAGCTGGTTTGCCAAAGCAAAGATCTGAAGGACTACATATATATGGAGACACCGCATCCTGTCATGAATCATAAAAAATGACCTTGATTTGAGAACAACTCTTTCAAGGCTATCAAGGATTTCTCTTAATGCACACAACCTTTACACAACCAAAATGCCTCATTTCAAGCTACCAGATGTGTCAGACCGAACTAAGGCAGAACTAAGACGTGTATTCCCATTAATGCACATGTTCATCATGGACCAGATTCTATGTTTATGCCATGAATTCACTCCCTCGAGTCGAGTGGGTTGACCCCATAACAAGAGCCAAATAGCCATAAAACTGCTATCCAAGCCAAAACACAACTCTCATTAAATAATCCGTCTCACAGATCCAAAGGTATCAGCTAAAGATACAAGCATAAAATTTATATCTGCATTTTTTTTCTTTTCAAAAATTAGGTTGTTAATACCATATTCCATAAACTCGGCTAAGCCATTTATACAAAATTATATAAGCAGTGGGAAACTTATCACCAAAATAATCACTAACAGGTGAGGTTCTATTGCCAAACAAAAATCATTGTACTAGATTTAAGATGTGATCAAATCCAAATATAACGTTGTATTTAAAATTTCTGTTCACCTATAGAAAGGGGTTCACAAAAGAGATAGCATTATATCTAATTTACGCTGCATTAAAAATTAAATGTGTCAGGAACTTGCAGGGGGAAATCAATTGCTAATGCTGTACAGCAAAAAACTAGAGCAAGGACTGAACAGGACATCACACCCAAGTAAAAGAACCAAGTATAAACAGACAAAACATTAGTATTTCGCCTAAAATATCCAGGGAGAACCAGTAATAAGGCACATCATTTTGTGGTTTGATTGAAAACACCATAGGGAAATATTTATAGAAATAGAGAATCATTACAAATAAAATGAGTGACAAGGTATGAAATAGGACATGGCTAGAAATGGATGGGCAAAGCAGACAAACATGGTCACAGACCAGGCACCTTGCACTTGCCTAACTTTGAGAGAGTTTGGTTTTTTTCGGTGCAAAATGCTGTCACTTCTACTAGAAATACCCATTCCTGCCTCGTCTGCTTGTAAACCAAAGCACCACATTTTTGTTACAAGGTCTGTTTCATGCAGCACCAGCCTCTGTTGGAGAACAGCTCAAACCCACCTCAGCAGCAGCTTAAATGCACAGGTTTAAACCTGAGGAGTCCATCTGCAGTCATACATTTTCATTTACCATTAAAATTCTGCTCCTGACGAACTGCAAAGTCTGCCTGCAAAGCCTCCTCCTCCTGCTGGAGCTGAGCACCCTATAGCTCTCCTCCAGAAACCACACATAAGCTCCCAGATGAAAGGATGTCTGCTCACAAGCTTAAAAGAAAAGATGATGTCAAAAGGAAAGTTGGAGCTTGCAATACTTGACCTTACAACATGGGATTGAAAGCAATGGTGAAAGCACTGACAATGCCAGGAGACCCTGGAGAAACTACACCAGGTCCACCACAGTTCTCTCTGCAGGTGCTTTTGTCCCATATAACAAGGTGGGTGTAGGAAGAAAGAAGTGTTTTGAGGTCAGATGGGCACAGCTGCTCTAGGACTCAAGAACTAATCTGAGGCTGTAGTTCTGCTGTGGAGCAAAGCATGATGTGAACATCATTTTCAAGCACAGCATGACTACGGGCTAGACAATCTGCAAGCCATGCTGGGAGCATGCGGGCTCCACAGCTACCATTAAAACCCCACAGCCTTGGAAAAAACAAAAATTAAAAATTAAAAATTAAAAAACCTCATCAACAGATCCATCTACTGTCAACTATACATCCATTGATTATAAAGAAACTGTTTTCATTATGGCTTTAGCTTAAGCTCTTGAAAAATGGATATTTGCACACCGAACAGTTTAGTCTAAAACAAGTAAAGTCACTGCTTACAGCTTTCAAAGTTGCACAGATCCAAAACAGAGAAATCCAGTCAGGTCCTTGCATCCTAAGGCATGTTCCTAACGTTATCACACAGTGTGTGGCTTGTAGATGTTTCAGGGCCAATTTGAATCCATCCTTGCAAAGCGTAAACGATTTTCTATAGCGTATTTTAAGTGCAGTCAAACACCTTAAACCCTAAATGAGAATTTTAACCGATCGAAAGAAATATAAATTAGTAAAGGCTCTTTGATGTGCACCATCATTTTCAGTCTACAAGCTTTCACGACACATATGTTTAATCTGAGGGAGAGTTGATTAGGATCATGGCCGAGTGATTATTTATTGACGCGTGCACAGTGATGGGAATAGAGCAGAACTGGCTCTTCGCCACAGTAGCTGGCAATAGGTATTGACCATTTTTGATTTTTTGGACATTAGCCCAACCATGATATTGTAGTGCCAAGCTTTATATTCAGCAAAAAAAAAAAAATGGATGCACAGGCATCATTTTTCATATATGATTAATCCTTTTAATACCAGGCCAAGCTACTCCCAAACTCACATAGTTGGTGCTTCCATCTGCATATGTTGCACAGCAGTTACACACAACTACATTATTTTCAGCAGCCCAAGGAGAGAAGCAGCTGACATTTAGAACCTGCTATTTCAATGGGGTGCACTCAAAAGCACAGTTAGATGCATTTCAGGTGCTTGGTATGAAGCAGTAATCAACATCTCAATCTCACAGCCCAATATTGAAACGGGGGAAGAACAAATGTTTGCTTTTCTGAGAAGGGTGATATTCCAACTTATGAAATAAGAACTAAATATTGACAGAATATGACAAATCACAATCAAAACAGTGTAAGGCCTTGGTCCCGGCTGGGACTCTTGAGGACCTTCACGTCCTCAAAGGGCTGGATCTGCCAGGTGAACTGAGCTCTGCAAACAGAGCTAGCAGGCTCACAACAGGAGACCACAAGCAGGAAGATGACTTAAATTGCCAGGACTCGTTTGTCTTGACAAAGCTGCAAGCGACAGTGGAGCTGGCCCATAGCTATTCAAGTCAGCTTGGAGCTTCTCTGGGGCCTGCTGGGCCTCGACTCAGACCCATGAGCACAACTGCTCAGCCATTAATACCCAACTGTTAAATACATTGAAAGAACATCTTATATCTCTTCTCCATGGCTCCGCATCTGAAGTGCTGGTTCCATTTGATATGTAAGTGGTGTCAAAGAGAGACAGTCCAAAAACACAGGTCTTCGATCTAAAAATGAACCTACCTTCTCTCCCCTATTCCTCCTCATACGCATCCTTCTCCCTTTACAGTCATCAGACCTGAAGAGACCATTTTGGCCCATGTATTTAAAATTACACTTTTTCACCAGCATCTTCTTTAGAGATGGACTTTATCTTCAATTATTACAAAGAAATTCAGAACAGGATTATTAAGCTTGCTTTAAACAACTTTACAAATTCATTAGCATTGAAAGCTCTTTGAAGACCTTCTCAGCAGCCTCCTCTACTTCAAGAAAAGTAATTATCAGACCGGTGTCAGCCCGTATGCACAAATATACACACACACACACACACACACGTTCAAGAGTATGTGCCTATGTGTAGCTCCAAAATAAGCGAAGTCGAAAATCCTATATGGCTAAAAAACAAAAGTGAAGAAAATCCTATATGGCTAAAAACAAATAAACAAAAAAAAAAAACAAATTTAGAAATTCTTACTTTAAGGAATTAAAGGGAGAGAATAGTTTCAACAGGTGGCATGGCTTGCAAGTGGCAAGGTTATTCCCAGCTTTGTTTTCTCAGCAGGATCACTAATATAGGCAGAGAATTTCAGGAGGGATTAATATCTTTCAACTCAGCATCATTTGACACAACCTCAGATTTAGGATAGTGATTCCAACAGAGTATTTGGCTCCAGAATAGGAAATATCCAGAGGGACTGGACGCATGTGGAACAGAGAAACATGCAAAAAATATTCCTTTTGCATAGGTTTCATCAGATTCCCCAAAAGGAGGCCTTGCAAAAACATTTTTCTTGACATCAAATTTGGAAATAATTCTGCATATGTAGACAAGACACCCGCTAGCAACACTGGTAAAGTGACAGTCTGTACAATTCTACAGTTTAATATAGATATTTTAAAAGAGATGTGGAAAAGGCTGCTGGGTGAGAAGGGGGTGAGGGGAGGAAGAAAAATCAGCTATATATGCAAAGCAAAAGGAATGTTAAAATAAATAAAATAGTTTAAAAACTGATGTGAACTTCCTTGCTTTAATATCCCCAGTCAAAGCCAATATATTTTAAATTGGACCATGCAGAGTAATGTGTTATGAACTTGAAACTTGAGGAGGGGCACACAAACAACAAAAACATGTAAAAAGGTGGGTTTTTTTCTCCCCAATCTCTGCCAAAGAAAGCTCCCCAGCAAGTATTTAGTTAGTATTGGGCTTTCTTATCAATAAAACAAATTGCGTTTTGATTTCTGCCTCAAATAATACAACCCTGAACACTTCAAACAGGAAAGATTAAACAATGCTGCAAGAATACTGTGGAACAAAACTCTTCAATGTTCTTTACTACCCACTCCCTCCAAAGGACATTTCTAGTTTGTCAACCAAATTGTGAGTGTAGCCACATACCACACTGTCCAAGGGCTCCTAACCACATGTGGATATAAGGTTCTTTATAGCAGACAAAACACAGAGAAGGATGTGCTTATTTAACAATCAATTATTGATATAGACTTAGTTAAATTCAGCAGTAAGAAATCGTAATAATAAGGACATTAGACAAGGCAATTCATCTTTGGAGTCCTCTTTAAGAGGGATAAGAAGGTATCTTAAAAAGGGGGTTTGCAGCTGGAACACTGCTACTCCAACTTACAAGACAACAAATTACAGCCTCTAGCAATTGCCTGCTGTCACAGGGCTTCCTTGTGTTTAGCTTTTGCAAATACAGCCAGAATGAGATCTCAGCATCCTACTGGGCAGAAGTATTAGCTGAGGTTGCATTTAACACCTGGCTGTGTGGGGAGTGCCACAAGCAGAGCTTCAGCTCTGGCGGCCTCAGTACCCTCTGAGGAACAAGGACTGCAAGCCAAGAAAGAACCCATCCATCAGGGTAGGATTATATCATCCTTGCTGACATGACAAGCTTGCCATCCTGAAGGGGGGAGACTCCAAACTAGGATGGAAACCACAGCTCCAGCCAAGGGAGGGAATGACCACTGCAGAAAGTGACATCCATGAAGTCCCATCAGGATGGTCAAGGCTGCAGAACGGGACACAAGAACAGAGGCTGTTGGATCAGGGCTTGTTTCAAATAACTCTTTAATTCCAAGTAGTAACTCAGCATGCCCTGACTCACAGGCTTTACATGTTCTCAGTTATGTAGCCCAAAGCATCCCCTACGTTTTTCTCCCCCTTATTCTTACCCTATTCCCCTATTTTTTTCTACAACTGCCCTATTTCTCTTCCACCTCCTTCCTCTCACCAGCCACCACATCTAAGGCTCCACTGCAGCCGCTTTACAAAACGATTCAGTCTCCAGCCATTCATGAGCGTGACTGCTATCTGCCTCCCACACAAGCACAGCACTCAAAGCAGGAGGTACAAAACCAGGGCAACTTTCAGAACGCGTTCAGAGGTGAGACTTGCTCAGCACTGCTGTCCTCAGTCATTCACAGAGGAAGACAGTTACCTTTCAAGTCTTTAAAAATGCTTCTTGCAGCATAAATCTTTGCCAGTCGAACTCTTAAATCATGTGTGGAAAAGTCACCAAGCAGACTAACTCACAACAGGCCAAGTCCCACCATCGTTTCCTAAGGATTAAAAAGTCCTCATCTTCTCCAATATAGCTAGTAACAGATCCTTCAATAAAGCACAGAGAAGAGGACACTCATACAGAGGTATGTGGCTCCTCATGATGGGTAGTACCTCAGCTCAGCTCCTCTCTCATTCCTTTGTCCTTCAGAGCTTTTCAGGTTATTTTTACTTTGCAGCTGGTATTTCTTCGTTATTCCCCTTCTCTTTTGCTACTCCTACACCAGACTAATGGTCAATATTGAGGGCATTTCAACGCAAAGATTATATTATATACAGAGCTTTGAGTCCTGTCATATGGAAGGAAACTTCCATGGTCCGTGACCCAAAGCAAAATTTTGCAGCATCCAAGAGTCCAACTGGAGGTGCTACAGCTAGGCCCTTCCACAGCTGAGCTTAACATTGTCTCCCAGCATCGCTTATTCCCTTGCATTTCTAGGGCACAAAACACACACACAAAAAAAAAAAAAATCAACCCAAAACACACAATACTGGAATAAAAAGGATTTTCCTAATGATCTTTCTTGGGGGTATCAAATAAGCTGCACCATCTTGTAGCAGCACTCCTAATAAAAGGGTTTCGTTAAGAAGCTGAAATGCAAGTAGCCCCAAGTCATTCAACGTACCATAAGAGAGGGGGAATTGCTGACTTTGAAGTATGTTTGAGTTCTGCAAAATCAAAAAGCAAACTTAGCACTGCAAAGCTAACACCACCTGAACAGCAGGGCTACCTCCTCACTTCAAGGATGCTCAAGTTTTGGAAAGCCTATCTGATCCCCAAAAGAACCAGACCAACTTAAAACACCTCTTGTCTTCCACCACTGAAAGTAGACATTCTAGAAATGACAGTATTTCACCAACAAATGCCTCTCCTTTCTTGTACATTCTCTCAAAAAGAGAATTAGTGTGCTTTTCCGCAGATGACTATGTAATACTCACTGACACCCTGATTATTACCTTTCTGTACCAAGTGGACGGCCCTGAGACAGTAAATCAGGATGAGCTAACATAATATGCCAACTCACTCAGCAAAGCCAAATATTTGATGAAACGCTAAATTGAAATTTAACCAGACAGGAACCACCTGGGAAATCCTGCCTTATGCATCAGCTGTCTCAAATACAAATCAGGAAAAAAAGAAAAGAGACCACACAAAGACATATTTACACACATACAAAGTAGGCTGATCAGACAAATATTGCATTAGCTGAGCCATGCAATGAGAAGTTGGACATTCATGTCTATGCACACGCAAACATCAGCCTAACTGCAGGAGACACAGAGATGCTGCTAGGAGTCCAGCAAAAGGCCCTAAAGATGGTAAAGTGACTAGAGTTCCTGATATGAGAGGTGAAGAGAGATGGGAAGGCTTAGCTTAGAGAAGAGGAGGTTTCAAAAAGAACTCTTCACTGACTGTAATTACGTGATGGGGGGAATGCAGAAGATAGAGCTCGACTTTTCCCCATGGTATCAGAGGAAGCTGGCACAACTGAAATACAAGAAATTGCATTAAAATGAAAACAAAACAAAAAAATCACCAAATGGACATGGTCTGATCTGGTTGACTTGACTGAGCAGGTGGTTGGACCAGACCACCCCCAGAGGTCCCTTCCAAATGCAGTAGTTCTATGATGACATTAAAGAGACATTGATATCGGAATCGAACGCTTGCCTACATTTCTAGATATATTTGAACAATTATAGATTAAGAAAGAGGAAAGTACTATTTTAGGCCACTTTTAACTAGATACTACTCTGCTGTTCCACAAAATACACGTGTGATAAAGGTAGAGGAGTTATTTTGTGGTAATTTAAGGAGAAAAAAAAGTTCAGAAGTCAGATTAAACATTTCACTTACTGAGGAAGAAAAACAAGAAAGTGTCTGAGCACTGTGCTTCACTACTCACGTAAACTTCCGTTATTTTATGACAAAATAGAAAAGAATGACCTTGGTCCATTATAAGTGCCCCCAATGCCCAGAAGAAACGCATTAACCTTTTTCTCTACTGCAGCAGAGACATAAATCAGTCACAAATAAAAAAGATGGTCTCACCTCAAAATCAATTTTTAACCACCTCTCCAGTGGAAAAAAAAAAACCCAAACCTCTTTCACTTCCCAGCATTTGTATATTTTCTATCGGACTGTCTTTCTTAAAATAATAGTTGTCAACCTTATGAAAACCAATGTCTGCCCTGACTTGAGGCATCTGTCACCTGCCACAAAGGCAAGTTCCAGAATTCATTCCTGATGGAGACCTTCCCATGCATCAACCTCACTAAAGCAGCAGAACTGCTCATGCAGACACTAGACCTGTGTGCAAGCCACCCTGAGGCTCCTCTTTGCAGGAATATGCCTGGCTGCAAGGAGAAAAGGACCACATGCATACACGTGCACACACTTTGGTCAAGGTCCCCACTTGTAGGGAAATGCTTTTGTTTAACGTGGTTAGAGGAAGCCCAGAATTCCCTTTTGGGAGAGTAAGAGGTTCACTTCCTCCAGTGCACATCTTACATTTGTCAGCCAAGGCAGCTGTGTGCAGGTCCTAACTCAAGGAGCTCCACAAACCCTGCTACCACATCTACCAAACACCCATTATTATACTATTAGTTATCCATCTTGCAATCAAGGCTCTAAAACAAGAGTCCAGTTTCACCCCTAGCCCTAACCTCAGGTGCTTTGGCTGTGGAAAGCAACAAGACACAGGAGCTGAAGGTACAAAACTCATACGCTCTGCACTCTAATACAAGCTCCACCAGCACATGCACTTCAGTACATCAAGTCTGACAGTCATCACAAGCAGTGATGGACCCTCCAGGACACAGCTCCCAGTGCTTGTTTCAACAAGACACCCTAATTAGCAGAGTTGTCCCATTCCACTTTCAAGTACCCTTAGAGTTCACAAGAACATCTCCCCGCAGGTAGGAGGGAAGCTCCACTGCTTTAACTCCCTGCACGCCTAGGGGTGCCGCTCAAGACCTCACCACAACACCTACAGATTCTACTCATTGATAAAACTGGGAAATGGAGAAGGAATGAGTGTGAAAATAGAGTCATACATTGCCTTTCATTGAAAGATCTCAAAGTATTTCATATGTGCTTGTTTATCTCTCCCAGGCCTCTGTGATATAGAGAAGACACATATGACATTCACAATGGGCTTAACTAAGATATGGAAAAATTAGCTTGTCAAATTATAAAACACAAGAGAGCTCAGAAAATATGACCTGGTCCTTCCACTGCCAACCTTTTAATCTAAGCAACACAAAACTTCCCACTATTCCCTGCCTCCATGAAAGTCTCAGCCTCACAAGGCAGAAATTCCTGCGAGGACAAGAGGAACTAGCAAGGAAGCATGCGAGAAGCATAATTTAAGTAGAGCATTCAATGAGCTGCTCTGTCATCAAGGAAACCTAAAGCGAGCAAAGAGAGAGGGGCAGGGTTTCATTTTCACGTGCAAAGCTGCCAAACGCAAGTGCGATGAGTCACCACGCTCTGATGCTCTCGGCACACAGAGGGTTGCAATATATCTACTTCTAAAAGAATTAAATAACAGCGAAGGACCATAAAAGACTGCAGGATGGGAAGAACTTGGTGCATTGTCATCCTGGAATACATTTGCTTTAAATCATTTTCTCTGTGTAATTATATATACGTTACAGATAACATTGTGTACTGGATTTGCCTTGCTATAAAATGGCAATGTAAACATTTTCTTCCTCCTTAATCTCTTTGGAATCAAAGCGATTATCAGAAGAGCTCAATATCCCGAGGAACAGTATTCAATACAACCAATAGTTATCCATCTTTATTTACTTTGTCCTTTAAATACATTAAAATGGGAGAAAGGGAGAGGGAGGAATCAAGGTCAAGTCCTATATAAATTCCAGCCTGTGCATATGATTCCTGCTCCCATTCTCTCATGCTTTTGCATTGCTCTGTATCCTATGGGCACAGATTATCAATAAACAGCAATTTCTAGTTTCCAAGTTCCCATTCTGTCCTGAATAGGGAAAAGAATTGCTAATGGTTTAGGAAAAAGAGAGGCCATTTATAAAGCCTCTGTTCTGACAAACATCCTGAACACAAACAGCCTTATTTCTTTCATGAATTAGGGGACAGCTGAAACTAGATGTGAAAGCAGTGAACTGTGAGTGTATCAATCTCACCCTACTTCCCTCAGTCTCCTGCTTACCTGACATCATCTGCCTCCACCAAGGAGGCCATTCCCAGATAAAGGTGCCTCAACATTCAACCCTGGTTGCCAGGCCTGCGCCCATCATTGGTGGGCTATGATTAAGGAAAGGTGCTTGAGAACCACTCTCAGGAGATCAAACATGGGAAGGGACATCCCAGCACCAGGACAGTGCAGGGTCCCCTTCACTAATGCATCCCTCATGGTGGAAGAGCATGACAGAAAGCCACCACAGAGAAGTCTCGCATCTATCCAAGATGACAACTCATTTTTAGGACAAAGAAATCCTATTAAAAAAAATCATCTCAGAAACAAGCTCAACAAATCATTTTTAATTGTTATTTTTACCTTGCCTTCTGTCTCTTTTTAGTGGACTGCTGTTGTAGCGAGCAGGGGATTTTAAAGGGCATTTCTAAATAAATCCACTCACCTGTATGGCCTTAGAACAGAAGCTGATCTGCATGTTTATTAGGCATATGTTCCGAGCACAGACACGTACACCTGCTGCTGTGGAGCAGTAATTTCCTCGAAAGTAACCTAATGGCCTGGGTGGGCACTGCATAAAACACACTGGCCACAGGAGGGAAAAAAAAACACTATATATGGGGCTTGTAAAAGAAAAGAAAATATCAGGATGAGGAAAATGAACCGAAAGCCTGAGGGTATGAAGAAAAAAAATATAAATTTTTGTACACACTCATGATTTGGTTCA
Organism: Nothoprocta pentlandii; assembly: GCA_013398315.1. Classification (NCBI taxonomy): domain Eukaryota; kingdom Metazoa; phylum Chordata; class Aves; order Tinamiformes; family Tinamidae; genus Nothoprocta; species Nothoprocta pentlandii. The sequence goes on from VZSG01000051.1 coordinate 1,804,302, forward strand.
TCTATATATTCAAATAATTTAAATACTCAGAACAACAAAAAGGAATAGAACTGAAGTTAATTTTCAGAAGACACAAGGTACCCAAAATTGACTGACAAATAGCAACCTATTTTCCCAATGCCTTTTTTCCTTAATGGCATTTGAGCAATCAATGACTCAATTTAATTGCAACAGAACTGTTTTCCCCACCCACCTTTCTATTGTTTCAGCTCAAGTGAGCCAAGCCCCACACGACACTAATCGCAAACACGATGCTGGCTTAGATACAAACCAGAAATGCAAGATAATCCCACCATGAGGCATCACAAACCTAACACACCTATAAATGCTAAACAGGAAACCCCAAAACCCAACTCACAATGGTCCAGTTGCCTGCTTGTGGGTCAACTACAAGCCACAATACCTCAAAAGTACACCTCGTGTTTTGCACAGCTCCAGCATCCAAACGTTTTCCTACTGGCCTCCCTGTAATTGGGCCAGTAACGATCAGTAACATCATTACTGGTGTTGTGAAAGAGCAGACAAAGCCCCTGACAAGAAAAAGCCGTAAACTATTATCCAGCTCTTGCTGATGATGGATGGCCACATCTAAAAGGAAAACTAACAAAGTAATAAGTTAAGAAAATCAAGCAGCCCAAAAGGTATTAACTGCCCAAGCAGAAGGTCATCCGCAAAACCTTTTATCAACTCTTATGACTCTGATTCATAAGAAATACAAATCTTATCTTTGCAATTCTGTAGTCAAAGACTTCCTTCCTACCAAGGGACCTCTGTGGCCCTTACTGAAAGAGTAGCTGCCCAGGTTTTTGGGTTAGCTCACCATTATTTATATATGTTTATATATTACTTATATAGTCCCACGCATTATTTGCCACACACCCATGAAAACTCAACTCCACAGAGAAAATTAGTCACTTCCTCACAAATTTCTCTACAACTTTAGACTTTCACAAGTGTTTGCAGACCCAGCACCACCAACAGAAACACTTTCCATTGTCTTCAACAGTTATTTTTATCAGATGCGTTAGGAATGGCTAGGATGCAGTAGTGTGTGCTACCAACACTTCCACTTAGTACCAGTTGTACTTAGTATGGTTGGAAATGACCTCAAATGGTTGAGATGGAGTCCAATCATAAGTCCCTCAACAGCATACCTATTAAATCATATTCCTAAATGCCTTACCTAAGTGTTCCTTGAACACTGCCAGGGATGGGGACTCTACCCCTTCCTTGGGCAGCCTGTTCCAATGCTTCACTCCTCTTTCCATGTAGAAATTTCTCCCAATATCTAACCTGAACCTCCCCTGGTGCAGCTTGAGGCCATCTCCTCTGGCCCTATCCAGAGTTATTCTGGAGAAGAGATTGACCTCCCCCTCACTACAATCTCCTTTCAGGTAGGTGTAGAGAACAGCAGCCACCCCTGAGCTTCCTCTTCTGCAGACTAAACAGTATCAGCTCCTTCAGCAGCTCCGCTGTGCTCCAGACCCTTTCCCAGCTTCGTTGCCCTTCTATGTTATTCTATGTAATTAGTCCATGTTACTTACATTAACTTATTCTGTATTAAATACAGACTCTTTCTTGCTATGCCTTCTCCTTCCCCTCTTTAGTAGAGGTTTTAGTTGGAAGGAAAAAAACAAAACATGGTGTCCTATTCATTTTTTTTCCCTCCAGAGTGCAATACCTTGCTCTCTGCAGAAGATGGTCAATTATTTTGTCTGGTCTAGATGTAAATGACTCCAGCAAAAGGGTTTTTCCACCCTGTCCTTTGGGAGACATTTCCACAGCTTCATGGATCTACAGAAAGATTTTCCTAGTGCTCAAAGTAAATTATTCTCTTGCTTAAATCTCACTCTATTATCATGGGTGCACATTAAATAAATCTCCCCCCTCCCTCTGAAGGGCTCTCTCCTTCACCTCGATTCACAGCTACAGCTCCACTAGCTAAATATATTTAGGTCTGATAAATCTCTGCTTGCAAGTGAAGAAGCCGCCGGTCGCTTTTAGGTACACATGATGCTTTAATTTCTCACTCTCAAAGGAGTCAAAAGGTGCTCAGGGCAACTTTCCAAATACACAGGAAGACAAAGAACAGCAAAAAAAACCCAAAAAGCGGAGCAAAACAACCCAGAAATACAAAAGACACTGTATTTCACCTGCTGTTTATGTAGTTGCAGCTTCCTTCTTTTTAAAGCCATGTTCAGCGCTAAGTTAATGTGCTGTTGAGTGTCAGCCCTCTGAAAACCTCAGCTGAAATCACTCCTGGATTCCTCCCACCCACCATAAATAACCTGGCACCCCTCTGCTCCAGACCTACACTGCAACACCACAAATCTAGGAAACTTCATCAAGTGGGGGCTAAGTTTCTGCCTGCAATTCATCCCTCTGAGAACAACAGTGTTTGTTCTCCCCGTGCAATTTTTATGTTTGTCTTCACTAAGAAGAAGTTACAAACACACTACTAATTTTTCCTGAACTTCAAGGAAGGTTTTTATGTATTCTAACAAGTAATCTTTCTGCCATCCCCTGCGCTAAGGGGAAAGTGGGTTATGGGTGGAACATCACATCCCTTATAACCCAAGGGCACATTCCGTACCCTTCTTTCATGGACATTTCCATGGGAAGTTGCCCTTGGCCAGCAGGACAAACTCCAAACTTGTCCCACTTATTGATGCTTCAGTTGCCTTCTGTCCATTCCAGGGTCCAGACATCAAAGTCAGTAACCACTGAGACAGCACCAAGTAACACAAGGAAATTTAGGACTCTTCCTCAGTAAAATTTTTTCTTGTTTATTTAGAATGCAGTTTGCAATAGATGCTTACCAACACTGACCTGGTAGGAGCTGGCAGGATAATACTTTTCTGTTAAAAACTCTAGGATTTTTATACTGACACAGGCATAGAAACTACTGAAAAGAAAAAAAGAAAGATTTTAAAAAAAAAAAAGTCAGGGGAGGGGCAATTTGCTGAAGATGGCGAGACCTTCAAACACCAATATTTCGCTCCAAAGCGTTTCTTCCTGAAAACACATGAGAATTCATTTTACTTTTGCTTAAAAAGCAAAGTACCAAAATAAAGCAGACTTCCAGCACAGCCACACTCAGTAGGCTAATTCCTAAGACTCACCATACGCAGAAATGTAAATAAGCACATTACAGCACATTGAAGACTTCAGTACACAGAAATGCATTATAACAAAAGAAAATATTTTAAAAAAAGGAAGTCAAGACATTACTTTAAAAAGGTTGGTTCTGTTTGGTAGGTTCATTTAAGGACAATTAATTATACTTTCTTATTTTTGCAGGCTCTGGCTTTGGCAGTCCCTAGGGTTATCCTGTGCCAATAGAGACAGCGCGGCTGTTTATTTCCAAGCTTTCCGCTTCTCTGATTATTTCTACCACGTGGTGATATCTGTTAATGCATACACCATATCTCCCAATTTTTTACGCATTTAAAAAAATAGTCGCTGTGTATCTAGGAGACTCTTGCTAACAAAAACAGCTAAACAGTTTATAGAACATGAGCTAGGAGAGAAAATGGGAGCTCTATGAATGGGCTGGAAGATGAGTGCAGGGACTGAAGAGCCTATTGAAAACAAGGAAATGAGGGGAAAAAAACCTCTTGAATGCAGGAATTTTGTCACGTTATTAGTTAGACACACAAGAAAGAACCATGTGATATGGATGCATAGAAGCTACAAAAAGTTTTCTCTGTGCTACTTCCATGTTTTAGACTAATGCACCAACCTGAACCATTCTGTGATTCTGAGAAACCAAAATTCAGTTTTGCTCTGTTCTGCTTGTCTCTAATTGTGGCCCTTCTGCTGTGATCCTCAATATCTATCCCAAAATATTTAGGTTGCAAGATGCAAGATACGTGGTGGCATCTGCACAGCCTGGCAGGGACCTCCGAGGAGCAGCCCCACGTGCCCAGGAGCTCATTTGGAGCTGCTGCCACAGTGACCTACTTGGGGACAAGCGACTGAGTTTCGAGGGGCAAATATATTAACATCTTGGTTATTTGCATGCTTATTCTTTTCCATTCCTGAAGCAAACAGCGTGCAGCTGTCTCACGAACACAGGAGCACTCGCACAGAGATTCCCAAAATAGCAGACGAGCAAGAGTAACAACGTGGAAAACTTGATTTTGTCTCGTTTTAAGACTCTTGAAATACTGATGATGGGTAATTTTACAAATACATTGATATACTCTTTTAAATAAACTTTGAACTGGGTACTAGCAACATACACACGGTTGAACCAGTTAAGTGTAAACCAAACTGATAGAAAACAAACCAACACAACTGAAGATAAAACTGGCACTGCAGCCCATTCTGTGCCCCATGGGCCAAAATTTACAGCACCGAGCTATCTAGGCATAATTGTGTGTGTTAACTAACTTGCAGGAAGGGAGGAGACAGAAGCCCTGGCAGCAACAGCCATCATCTCCACGCGTGAGCAGCAGGAACAGGAGCCAATTTCTGAGCTTCACCTGTGTTATGCCATCAGGTTCATTTAACCTTTTAGGTTGCTCTTTGTACTTCACCCCTTCCTTTTCCTACTGCCACAGTCTCATCATACCTGCTCATACTCATCCTCTTCCACCCCCAAACATAATGTCCTTTTGTCAACCAGTATCTTTATTGCTCCACTGCTCCTTCTGCTCTTCGGCTCCTGCACAACTGCAAGATGTAAAAGTTCCTCCAAGCACCAAAATGAGTCTTTTCTCATCTCGGGGGCATTTAGCACCATTGGCTCTTTATTCCAAGTTACTAAATGACAAAATGACCACACCAGGTTTAATAGAGAAAAAGAAAGGAGTTAAGGATGATGCTCACTAGGGGAGATGACTCGAGAACACTGCAAATGCTGTAGATCACGTTACAAATTCACAGCCACCTATCAAGTCCAGAATATGAATGAAGATAACAAGCTGTTCTGCACACCCACTTGACAGGCACAAACTACAAGATAGAGATAGTGAATCTTCCAGCTAGACAGAAGTGCAGGTATCCCCCTCATTTCTGCCTCTTTCCTTTATTACTATATTAATGTAGGAAGCTAAATGTGACCAGTTTCATCCTAAAGTTGGTGCTTTTTTTGTTAAAAACAAACAAAAAGCTCATGCAAGCACCCTGCACACAACTGCTGTATTTGCCTGCTTGAACCTTTCTATTTGCAAAGCTTCTCCTTCCTTTATTGAGGGAGTGACCTTTGAGTCCACACTCAGAGAATGAAGATTCACAGCCACACAGATATATGTCAACTTCGTAAGAGTGACAAATTTGGCGGACAGAACATCATTAAAAGCACAAAACTGCAAGACTATTCCAAGTTCAGTGCACAGATCTCTTTTCTCTCCTCAGTGCTAAAATACAAATTCCAGAATATGCACATTCAAGCCCCAACATAAAGAAAAGAGGGTGGACAGACACTAAATTAAGTTGTAATGCCCTTGACAGTGTTTTTGTTTGCAACGTTACAGACACCAAGTAGCTAAGAGCCCTCCCTTGCTTTAGGCACAAATTCATGAGCACAGAACCATCAACTTGCAGCCAAGAGCAGTTTCCTGGTGAACAAACATGCAATGACTCTGTGGGAACACAACTGAGATCCCAATGATGATGGGCATGAGAAGAGACCATGGCCAACTCCACGCTTCCTCATTTTTGCTGAATCCAAAGAAGTTTCCACTAGCACCAAAACAAAATACAAGGCTGGATACTTGTGGTGCTTCCAGCATAAAGGCAACAGCACTTCTGAATAGAGATGTTTGCAGACGTGTATGCAGCACTCAGGCTGCAGCACTGATCTGTGCCCACACAACATCGTCAGCTGTCAAACCCCACCGCCTTTCTGTGATCTGAACTTAAAATATCAAGGAACAAGACCCAGGCTGCATCCTCCCAAAAATATATGAGAAACTTGATCGTTCTTTAACTGCATCTGCTGCAGAACTTGAAACTGCAGAGGAGTTCGTTGAGTCCACTTGAGCTCCCAAGCCCACAGCCCCAGGGAGATGAAAGGGAATGAAGAAATCAAGACATGGGCCTCATTTACAAGCAGGAGGTGAGAGGAGACAGGAAAGCCAGAGAAGAACAAGAAAGAACCAAGCTCATTCTTCCTGGGTTTCCTCTTGCCCCATGCAACGTGGGTCACGGTTTCACATCATCATTAACCAACTGTGACATCAAACAACACTTAGAAAATATCTTTTCTCCAAAGGGCCTCAATTTCTTTAGCTGACATCTCACGATTTCTCTCCTATGCAGTGCCCTGACACGCAGCTTGCAGAGTATGTGACGCTTCTGAAGGGACACGTGATAGATAGGACATCTTTATCAGATCCTGAAAAACAAGTGGGTCTGATTAAACGATGTATAGCCCAATTAAGACAGGGTAATTGTCTCTTCTACCATGAAGATATATGATCTTTAGAGATTGCAATAACGAACACTAGAAGCAATCGCTCATTATGTAGTAAGAGAAGAGGAAAATTGGGTCAGGTTGTCAAGAGTCCTTCCCAATGGCCTCAGGTCCATTCATCCATGCTGTGCCCTTGGGCTTCAGGGTGTGCATGGGAGATGTTTTCTCCAAGTTCTTAGGTTTGTTGGGGAAAGCGCAGGACGGGAAAGGTGAGCAGCATGAGAAGGTAAAGAGAGATGGACTCTGGCAACATGGCAACATGAGGGTAGCAGTTCTATAAAGGGATAGATAGATAAGCAGTTCAGATAAGCAGATAGATAGATAAGCAGTTCTATAAAGGGATAGATAAGGACTACCCCCAAAAAAATAGCCTCAGCAAAATGGAGCTATTTCCAATAGTGCTAGCCAGCAAAACCTGGAAGGGCACCGTCAGAAAAAAAAAAAAAATAGAGAACAAGGAAGCACAGGTTTAACTAGGAAATAAAAAAAGAAAGCTCAACTAAAAAAAAAAAAAAAAAGCACTTTTGGCCAAATGCACAACTTAAACGAGCCAAGTAATATCACTCTGTGAGATGTGCAGAAATACAGTAAGAGCTGAGCACACCGTATTCTTCTTGAGAATGACAACACAGAGCCAAGAATGATCCATCTCTGAGCTGCTTCCTAAGGAAAAGGAGCCCTTTTCATCCTGAAAGGGTTCCAAGGCAAGAGGAGGTGTCCACAAGGATCCTCATACTGTGATGGGTGCTACATCAGGGCTACAACACAGGTCAACTCAATGCAAATGACTCCTATATAATGCTGCTCTTTGCATTCTCAAGCAAAGCCCTGTTGGTGCGCATACCTACACGCAGAGCGCTGAAGCTTCATTATACATTTTATCTATGCATTAGAATGCACTCAAGAAACAGACTGAGGCAGCTTTCATAAAAAAGCATCTCTCTCTAAAAGCCATATGTTTTATACGGAGATGCATACAGATACGCCTGCTCCTTCACACCCAAACATCATAAAGAGACTTTTTTTATGAATGGTAATTAGGTTTCAGTATTTCCACGGCATAAGCAGGTAAACAGTATTATTCCTGCTGCTCGTACAAGAGAGCAGACCCATCCGCCTCTGCTGCATTGAGGACATCCCTCTGCTCACCCCAAACACACCAAAAACACAAGTTTAGATAAACCTGCTCGTTGCCAAAATGTTTAAACTCAGGTGCTCCCCGTTACAAAGCCCAGCACTAATGTCAGCCTCCTGTAGCCATAAAATTGCAAGGAAAACTGCCAGAATCACAAGGCAACTATTATGATAAATAATGAGCGCTTCAATAAAAAACTCCCTAAAAGCAGAACCCCCCCCTACACACAGAGAGCATCTGACACACTGATCCTTCTGTGCTGAATGTTATTCAAAAGGACTCAGCGCGATGCTGAAGCAATTGCTGGTTTTCTTTCCCCCATTTGTGGTTACATTCTCATATGCAAAAATAATCTCTCCTGTAAAACACAACCCTAGTTCATATACATACATATATATGTATATATATATAATTTTTAACAGGTTCAAAGCCTCAGACCTACATCTTTAGCACTATACAGGTTTCCATAGTAACAGATTGTGGTGCCTTCTTAAAAAAAAAGAAAAATACTGTAATATTCTACAGTGAATGGCCCAAATTGTTCCCATAGTATCATGGAAAACTACAGCAAGTGGGTCTGCACATAGAGAATCAAACAGAGTCTGAAAGAGCACAGTTTGACACGAGCAGTGGTGATGGGGGGGGCTTTCACAAGGGAAAATGCTAAAAAAAAAAGGGGCATTTGAGAGAGAAAAACGATGACTTGGCAGCTCAAATACCTTTCTGCATCCAGCAACCCTTCGCCGCAACTGTTGAAACCCACAGCTTCACAGCATCCATTTTTTAATATTAATTGTTTATTTATTAGAAAACAAACCGAAGCAGCCAGGCAAGAAAATAAAGTTGATCTGTGCTGCTAACAGCTCCCCAGAGGGGGCAAAAAGAGATTATTGAGTTAAATGGCTGCACCGCGCACCCAGGAGCTTACTCACAAAGACCCATTTTTCATTGCCAATTTACTGACAGCAAAAACCTGAGTGTAAATGAACTCCTAGTGAACGAATTAATCCCCCCTTCATCAAGCTCCTTTCTGCTCTCTCACTTGCTCCCCTTTAGTCCCCCCTCACTCCCTAGGGACCAGGCTGTATAGTTGTATATGAAGTTATGTATAGTTATGTATGAAGTTAGATATGGTTAACACTGTTTTCAGGGGGGGTAGGGGAAGAAGAATAATGAATTAAAATAATAATAATAATAAAAAGAACTTAGACTAATCTGGTCCATCTGTTCAGGTGAACAGTCCCAGCATAAATCCAGCATCCTACTTCTCTAATCTTCTAAATTCCCCAAATTATTTTCCTCAGCTGCCAAGCACTCCAATCTCTGCTCTCCACTGTAGATAGAAAAGGACCATAGCAAAGATTACAGCATCTGCAAGAGCATTCAGCGTGTTCAGTGGGTGAAGAAAGTCAGACATGCTCAGGGAAAAACAAATAAAAATCCTTCAAGGAAAGATCCTTAATTTCCAGAATCCTGGAAAGCTGCAGCAGATTCCAGGAATACCCAGTGTTCCTTTTGTCTCACATACAGAAAGACAGAGGAAGTCACTGATCCCAGAAGTAATGAAAAGTTTCTACCCTCAAAAGCTTATCTGCAACTGTAAACAAATGCAGAGACTGCACAGAACCAAAAATAATACCTAGATAAAGGAATGAATCTGAATAGAGCAACAGAGCAGCTTTATAAGAAAAGGAGACAAATGGGATATCCACCTCCCTCCAGACAACCTAGTATGAAACCACGGCAGCTCGTTTATAGTTTTGTGGTATTTCTATTTAACAGACTATGGATAACATGGAAGAAACTATGCAAGCCGGGTTGGAAATCACTACTGCCTTGCCCCAACTTGCACCTTTCCAACCTTTTGTCCAAATCACCCCATAAGGACACAAAAACGGAGCACAAAACACAGCTAACTTAGCACAACAGCTACCTTTTTTAACGGGATGCTTAACAAAAGGCTGCTGGATAAACACGTTAGGCTTGGAGAAGTCATTCAGGCAACAAGAACGGGAGCGTGGAGATTTGCATCCTGATAGTTGTGGAGACAGCACCACCCCATGGAAGACGTGAAGATGCGCGGACGGCACGGGCTGAAGTCTCCCAAACTCCACGGGAATTTCAGAAAGGAAGCATGGCCGAACAACTTTTCTCATCATTAAAAATACCAGCTGCGTGAACTGGATTCCAACCGTTACGCAGGACTCCAAGTTTACAACCCAAGAACAACCCTATAAAGGTCATTTGTGGAAGGGGCTGAGAAAACAGTATTTATCAGAGTAAGCTGCTCTTTTTCTAGGCACTAAATGCACTAGAATGGGAGGTGTAAGATAACGTTAATGACCCAGAAACCTCTATGTCCACTAAACTGGCAGTGAAAACCAACTATTCCATAATTTTCTGAAAGCAAGGATTAGCTGTTTGCTGTTTCCATGGCTTTACTCATTTAATGTTACCGCTTTCCCCAAACACAACTGTTCTCTGCCCCCTGAGAAGTTTGCAGCCTTCCTACCCCCTCCCCTCCAAATATCCAGCTAAATGATTCATCAAAAGCCAAGGATCCAGACAGGCTGACAGCCGCACGCAACATAAAACACGCTGCAAAGAGAGGGAAAAAAGGGAAAAACAGCTCCACATACTGCTTCCTCGGTGCAGAAGCCGTTTAACTGGGTTAGATTCCCCCATGTTGCCAATAAACCGGAATGTGTGCGGCTGCCCAGCAGTGTAAATAAGACACTATGGGTTGGTCAACAGCACCACGCTGAGCAGAGTATCTCCTGCTCCGAGCTCCCCAGGGTCTCCAGCGCTGCTCCAGCCCTTTCATATCAAACTTTCTCTTAAGCTACGCTGCACCACAGATGTTATAGAAGCATACATATATATATATATATATATATAATGCTCTCGCTGCCTGCTCTGCACGGCATTTCGGGTGTAAGGGAAGGAGACAGCCCAGCTCTGGGTCTGAGCTGGGCAAAAGCTGCTGCCGGGTGAGCGGAGCGTGAGCCGGAGACACAAAACCCAGGTCTCGGGATCTCAGATTCGGCCCTGCAAAGGCAGCGCCGCACCGTGAAATTTTGCCTATGCACCTGAAATTTTGCAGCTGGAAAATAAATTTTGAGCAAAACTTAGAAGGTTGGAGGAACCTGGAGCCAGCAGAGAAGAATGTCAGAATTGCGTCCCACCCTCTCCCTTTTTAAAAAACAACTGTGGAGAGACAAAATTAATCTCATATTTAACAGCCCAAGAGAAACTAAACCTGCATATACCTTTGATTCCTGCACAAACCAGCACGAGGGAAGCAAACTGGCCCTACAAGCACCTGTCATCTTGAAGCAATTCCAGCTATGCCTAAAGGAACTTGCAGGAGGGGTTAGAGAGGACTGCTATTAATGCACACATGTCCCAGAACAAAGTGTCCCTTGACCTCAACGTGACAGGGATGCCGACAAGTTGGAAGAACACGGACCAAGTGTCTGAGCCCCCACAGAAAGTTACTGGGGCTGGCGGGCACGAGGGCAAGTGCAGAGAAAGATCCACTGCCAAACTTCCAGAAACGGCTCCAAAAGCCTCTCCCCGAGCAAGGCAGGGAGGCAGCAGCTCCCCCGGAGTGGCCCATCCTGCAGATGCCTTGGACTCGGAGCAGCTCCTTGCTAGGAGGACTCTTGGCATCTCGATCCCAGAGCGATCCCGATGCTCTCACTTCCCACCGCGCACAACTTGCAGGGAGCCCGGCTCCCAGCTCCGGCGTATCCAGCTCCGCTCCGGTACCGGAGCGGCTCCGCTGGAAGCGGCAAAGCCTCCCGAAAGGCGCAGCCGGCGCTGAGGGCTCGTCGGGGTGGCGACAACCATAAGAGGGACTTTTAATCAGGCTGCTCTTCGCCGTGATTCCCGGAGCCCTCGCGCCAGGTCTCCCATAAAAAATAAAAAAAAAAA
>VZSG01000051.1:1817757-1866938 GCA_013398315.1 Nothoprocta pentlandii
TCTCCCCTGCTTATTGTATAAATATAATATATATAAATATATGTATATAAATGTATAAATATATTATTATATAAAACCTCTGCCCAATGAAAGACACTCCTGACAGTAGATATCAGCATCACTTCAAAACCAATGGTTTAAAACTAGTGTTAGTGGAGTAACAGGACAGCAGTCCAGACAAGGATACACCTAGTGGTAAAGCCACAAGTAGAGAAGAACAGCAAGGAGATAGGACACGTCCTGTGTGAGCCAAGACAAAGGATGTGGCTAGTGGAATGGGGTGATAAAAACAGTGGGACTTGAACCCCAAAAGAGCTGCAGGTAAGAAACAAAGGAACCATTATGTAAGAGCAAATTGTAAAAATAGCCCTAAAATCAAGTGACCGCCAGTTTTTGTCTAAGCTAATAAGGAAAGCAAGGGCACATCTGCAACGTGTGTTCAAAATAACAAAATCTGATAAACTAAGTGACTTACTGAGGTCATCCGGACCAAGGAGCTTAGGCAGTGGATAGCAGGGAAGCTTAAAGCTTCTGTCACAGAAAAGTGTTAACCTATGGGCAATGTATATCCTAAGCATAAGGAGTTGGAGGAGTTGGACCTCTAAATGAATGAAAAAAGGTAAGAATAAGCAGTCAACCAGAAAGAAAAAAAAAAAAGATTGCTAAAAAGAGATAAGTGTGCCCAAGACATCCAAAAGGGCAAGGCTGTACACCAGGATAAGCTAAATTGGACTAAATTAAATCTTATAAAGAGGTGTCAGAAAACAAAACCACTCTCTTGTGAGAGGAGAGCAAAGAGCATGAGAGGATGTGGGACAACTACACTGAGGACAGGACAAGCACTAATATTACACAGGTATAATCACAGAAAACACCACAGTGAAAGTTTCAACCAGGCTTTTGTTAAAAACAGCACTGATCTACTGGTATCTAATTGCACAATAACAGGTACCGCATCCGTGTGGAATAAAGGAAAAAGTGGTGTGAGCATCTCTGGAGCTGTTGGCTTTCAAAATGTACAAGACTTTTGTAGCAAACAATCTATGAAGAAATATTTGAAGATTTAGAGTTAAACAGAAAAAAATAAAAGATGAATTGTTCAACTGGAAATTAGACAGATCCTGTACTTTTTAGAAACAATAACACATTTTGCTAGTAAGATTAGTGCAGTCACATTACACCCATCCAGATTTTACTAAAACATCCTAGAAGAACATACAGGAAAACTCGTATTGGTATGAAAAGGCAGCAGCAAGGAGCAATCCTGGAAGGGAATGGCAATAGCAAGCAGGGCTGCAGGTCGAGGTCAGAGGTTTGCAGAGTTAGCAATCGGGTCTTTTACAGTCTTGTTAAAATTTAATTTTTATATTAAATACTGCTGGCTGTGTGTGCTAATGAAACACCGTGGTGACACAAAGTCAATAGAAACTGTCAGCACAGAAGAGGATTGAAATGTTCTTTAAGGGGTTGTCACCTTTGAGGTCTGGGCAGGTAGCATTGGGGTGAAATCCAACATGGAGAAGTTGGATAACTGGAGATTAACAGCAACAATACACCAAAAGCCAGAACCATTCCTTTTGAAAAGGGGCAGGAGTGTTACCAGTATAGCCAATTTACAGCAAAGGGAGCCCCTGAAATTTAAACAGGGCCAGTAATAAACCACCAAGCAAAACGCGGACAAGTTGTGTTCTAAAAATGCCAATATTAACCACCAAATACTCAATGCCATAAACTTAAGTATATTTATACACATGCACAGTTTTCTTTTTAAGGTCTTTTGAAAGTTTCAGCCTTGTTATTGTTTTAGAGTACATTATCATCACTTATTTTGCAAGGTCTTGAGTAGCTTAACAAGGAAACTTTAAGTTCTGAAGTTGCCTTGAGCCTGTTGGTTGAAGCTTCTTGGGTCCTCAAAATTGCTCCCTCACTGTGTCAGATGAGGAGCTGATGATTTAATCCTCAGTTTTATTTCCCCAACAATGCATCTTACCGCTGGAAAAATTACATGCTGGACACTTTAGGGGACTGTCCTGCTATAGCACTGACTGTATTGAACATGAGAAAAGTACCCAAGAAAATCATCCCATGGAATTGAATCAACATATATGCTTTTGGAATACTTCAAACAGGCAGATATTTAATAGAAAAAGCCTGCTATCAGGTTGTAACATAAACACAGAGATTCCTTGTGTCCCCTGCAGTCTCCTACCCCCAGCTCTAAGCCAACACACCAGGACTGCCCGGGCTGTGCCCACCCCACCAGTCAACAACCTGGGTCCTCTTCCCCCCCAAAAAAGGGATGCACCGTGGACCGTGTGCTTCCTCTAAGGATAGGAAAGTATCTTTTTGCAGCTCCACACACCTCTTCAACAGGGCATGAGAGCACCAAAAACACTGAGAACTGAAGTTTCTGGATATAGGCAAATTACTAAATGTATGGAAGGCAATTTGTCCTATATATATATATATAATATATATATGTAGCATTGCATGCCTGATTGTTGCATCAAGAGATTCCATCTTTGATGAATTTGGGCACTCATTCCGATCAGTCTAATCCAGTACAGTAAGCTTTTTTCCTTCCCCTTCAGTAAATAAGATCTCTCTATATTTGTATACATACTGCATATATTCACAGGCATGCACACACACACACACGCAAACACAGCAGCTTTCGTTACAACACTACCTATTAGGCAGCATCTTCCTTTGCAATTAATCAGCAGGGATCATTGATGAAAGCAGAAGGGAGAGGTCCCCTGCGGTCCAGGGAACTGAAGTCCCATTTCCACTTCCCTGCACTCTATGCGGCAAATCCATCCTCAGATGAAGTCTGAGGAGTTTTTGTGGGGAGGATTGGAAGGAGAGGGGGGGAATGGAAGCCTAGCACCTTGTGGGGCTCACCCACTGTTGTTTATAACATCTCCCATCTGCTTTCCCCAATTTCAGTTTCTATTATTGAGAAGTAAACTTTGTCCCTAGTGTTGGCTTTGATTCACCACATGGGCTCACCCTTCCTTCCTCCCCACCTATGCACCTACATACATAGACTTCCCCCCTCCTTCTATCCCCCCAGAAAACACAAAACAAATTCCCACAGCTGCATGGCATCTTAAATACTGAAGAGTTAATAGCAAGACAGCTCTGGGAGCATCACAAAGGGAACCTCTGCCCACCTGCCTGCACCCATCAAGTGGTGCCTTGTCCATCTTGCACTCCCAGCAAGCTACCAGGACGTCTGCAGATAACTCTGCGCATAAATACAGACACCAGCCGTCTTTTTTAATCCAGTTACAAGACAAAACCATTAATCGATGTCAGACACACTAGCATTGATCTCTTATGCATCACCCTCATTAATAAGTCCCTTCCTTTCTGAAGGGAGAGAAATTAACTACCGACTATCAATTATTCAGAAACGCAAGTTCACCTTTACACTAACACAATGGCACTTTGCAGGAAATGCCAGAAAACCTAGCAGTTTATCTTGACAGCATTGCATCCCTGAAAAGCAATACATGAACACTGGGGGCAGCCACAAGCAAGTAGAAAGGCAGCAGCATCCAGCAGAAGCCCCATAATGTCAAAACACCGGCCAACCCCACATCTCCTACCCATTAGCAGCAGATTTGGGACTTCACCTCTTAGTCCTCCTAGGTAACTAAAAAAGGTCAGAGTTGAAGCATCCCTGCACCCTGGGAAGCGACTTTGTAAGTAAAAGGTTGCCCATTTTTAGGGTTGCAGTTCAACAGTTTGCAGATAAAAAATCCTGCAGTTATGAAGATAGTTGTGACTCTGAGATGCAGAAAAGACAGCAACAGTTGCCTTGTGCTGCTGCAAGCTGGGCTGAGCAAAAGCCTCCACTGAAAACAGGGATATTCCTTTGAGAATCACCTGAACAGTCGCTGGAGAAAGCTGCTTGCACCCAGCTCGGCAAGACAGGGATGGAGAGACCGGAGCTGGCAGCAGAGGATCAGGGACTGCAGGGATGAGGGGGAGCAGAAGCACCACCAGACCCTGCAAGGACTAAAGAGGCTCTCCCCAAGGACCCAGCTCAGTCAAGTCTCCCAGTAAAGTCTGACTAACAAGAACTTATTCTCAAAGTAAACAGATGAAAATAAGAAAAGGTATTTTTCCTAATTCTGTTAACTTCAGCTGTTCCCAAAACACCGGCCAGGTTACAGTTCACGTTCCACTTGGTTTTAATTGGTGTTAAATATTGTGTTGTGCTCCTCAGATACTGAGTGCTAGTCCCAGACACTAATCCTTAACCAGAATTCCTTATTGCACTAAAAGCTCTTCTTGCAAGTTATATCTGATACATATTCTGTATAGGAACACTATATATATTTTTTATATATATATAAAATGGAGACCTTTCAAGCACTCATATAAGTTAGTGCCAGGGGATTTGTGTGTTCACTGTTGTTTCCCAGGGGATGCTCCCATTAAACTGGGAATCAGGCAGCTTCCCATTAGCCACGAGAAATGGGCAACACTCCCCCAGGGAAGGGATGTTTGTTGCTATTACCCTTAGGACAACTCCCTTTATGAGAGAGGTAGCACACACAGCAACAGTAATTCAAAACATGACATTAAACCACTAAGAGAAGAGGGGGGAAAAAAAAAGTCAGGAAAAGGACTATGCCAAAGATGTTCACACACAACTTCTTTGCTTTTGAGAGATCTTTTTTTCCCCCCCTTCTCTTGGATGTAATAGCAGAACTTACCTTCTGTTATAACAGAAGTGAATGATAGAATTCAGGTGACCCTCTCTGGATCAAACCACTTTTTCCCCCACTTAGTTCTGCATTGGCAGTTGGCCCTTTTTGGGTGAGTGTGGTGGGGAGGAGAAGAAAGGGTAGAAACTCAATGCCTGTCCATTGTGGCCTGCCACAATATACACATTTGAAGGGAAGAGATTTCTGAGCCCTTCAGGTGACCAGTTTAAGTCTTGAACCGTGCAGCTTGTAGCTGTAAGAGTTATTGGCAGTAATCAAACTGCTTGATTTTATTTTTTGCTGTGGACTACTGTGTATACAGCAGCTATTTTTTTTCCTCCCCCATTTTCAAATCACCGCCATCGTGGCTTTCTCTGAAGCAGCCCATGCCCATTTACAAGCAATTCAGGACGTGGAAGTCTTCTGATAGGAAACAAAGCCTTCTGATAGAGCACGGTTATATATATTTAGATCAAGATATAAATATAGATGAGATTCCCTCTAGAATTTGTGTTTCTTCTCCATTAGCTGAGCCATCCCTTCACAGCATTGTTCATACAGGAACACCACAGCCTGTGCTCCCTGGTCTACCTTCCAAAGGCACCTCTGATATGAGGAATGGAAATCTAACACATTTTGCTCATGGGCATGTTCAAAGGTTGCAGAAGTGGTCTTTCTTATATTTATTATAGGTCTCATTTATTATGCCAAGAACCTCAAACAGAAATTGTACAGCCATAAATCCCTCTCACGGGCTTAGTCCAGTGGTAGGTCTAACTGTAGGACTTTGTACAGGTCTGGCTCCTGGTTGCCCTCAAAGAGTTCCATTGCCCTCAGAGAAAAGCAACCCAATCCCAACAGAGTTTCTTGAATATGAAGGTTAGAAATCACTGCAACAAATGCAAATTTAAAGTAGAAGCTTTGTTAAATTATATTCTGCAATACAGCTCTAGGTGTAGATCTCCCACCCTGTGGGATCAGAGGCAACTGAAAAGGAAACACGGAGGAGGGTAACTGAGCACACCCTGTCTAGCATAATAGGGCCAAAAACAACCATAATAAATCTGATTAATTATTAAAATGCAAGATCTAGCAGAAGATGATTGGGTACTAACACTTTCTTCTATTCCCCCTTTTACTTAGTGTTCACATTAGCAGTTCTAAATCACTCAGCTGCACCAATAAAGCTAATCAAACCGCTCCTCCTTACAAGCCAAGAAATTGATTAGTAAGAGTATTAATATGTGCTTTGGCAGGCAAAGCTTAAGAAGCAAGAGAAGCTCAAGCAGAAATATGAAGCATGACCATAAGAATATTTGGCTTATCGCATCATACCAAACTCCCAGTGGCAATATTTTTGATAATTTGTGATTGCTAAAGGAATTTAATTAGTTTTCAGTGTACGTGTATATTTCTACTTATCTTGATGCAAATTCTACTCTCTCTCCTCCTGATCTTCACCAGTTTTTAATGTTATAAGGAAAGGATTTACAACCCTAGCTACTGTATTTGCAGATCATTTCCCCCTCTCCTTCATACATCAAAAAAACAATATGACAAATTAAGGCCAGTTCTTCCACGGTCTCATTCCGTCCTCCCTAAGCACACAGTTTTCAAAATGCTAAAATGCAAATTAAGATTCCAGGCAGCACATTGCATAAATTCCCAATTGAGCAGGTGGCTTTTAATTGCCCAGTTCAGTCAAAACCAGAATACCAGTAAAGACCATTTGACTTAATCAGCAATATAGGTACAAACTGAAGGTCAATCAAGAATACTTTTCATAGTTACAAGCAGTCAAATCTATCAAGCCAAGGCTTGCCAGAAGAGTGTAGGGAAGCAGCAAACCTATAGTATCCTCAAGCCTGTGAGTCTTCAGCAAGTTTTTATATTTTGCAGGTATAAAAGCAAGCATCTCTCTTGCTACCAGAATTACTTGGAAATACCATAAAAGTAAACTTGCCTCTTCACAGGAGGTGTAAACATTTCCTTCTGTACAATATGCTAAGCACCAAATCTTTAACTACACCAAGGAATAACTACTGGATTTTATCCAGGTACTTCAAGAACAGCATCAACACCCATAGAAAACCATCTAAAAGACTCGCAGAACCCTGGAGTACCCTTTCTTAAATGTAGTGCTCAAAGCTCATAAAATAATAAGCTCACAAGTACCTTATCTCCTTGTCCACTTACGAATGTCTACGGAAATACTGTAGCATCACAGGTAACAATGAAAACGTATAAAAACATCCCCCTGCCTCCCCCTCCAAAAAAATGAATGTCTCGTACCGCTCAGCCTTTTTTTTCCCACCCCTCTCAACCCTAGAAGACATACCAGGCATTGACTACTGTTCACTAAGGTCTCATTTACCTTTCAGTGCTGCAGTCTGGATGCTTGTGTCCTGTGTGGACCAGGCCAGCCATTAGCAGAAGATGGAGCTCTGCATCACATAGGAGAACCAACAATCTTAAGGAATGAAGTGACTGGCCCCAATTTACTCCTCAGTCTATCTTTTACTTTATTAGTTTCCAAAACAAAGAAACAGCTTCTCTCCATGTCTAGGGAATAGGCGCTGCTGGACGTCTAGAAATAAAACCTGCCCTCTCCTTTGCTGATCTATATCTCAACTTGATTTCCCACTGACCATGTCACCCCATGCTATGGTCCCTCAAGTTGTTTAGATCAAGCTCCAACTAACTAGAATAAAAAAAAAAAAAAGAAAAAAAAAAGAAAAAAAAGGAAAAAAGGAAAGAAAAGAGTGTATGCACCTGGTGAGCATCAAGCAGTGCCCACCTGCACAGCAGGTGACTGACTATGGACTGGCCTCAATTGGGTACTGCACCCAATCTAAAGGGCTTTGTATTTGCAGGCTGAACTTCAGCTCCCTAATTCAGATAAGCACAGCACAAATGAATTTGGCTTCACAGCTACCTCCGTAATCAAATAAAGCGTCTTTGCTTTTGTAAGTGCTTGTAAAGCAATCAAGAACTGACACAATAACCAAATGTTTCTCTAATAGCGATTATGATACTTTGGAAAAAAACCCTCCCTCCTTGAACGCTAATTTATTTTCTATTTGAAAGCCAATCTTGCTAGTTATTAGATATTCTCCTTGCTATCGCTATCAGTAAATTATTAAACAGCTGACCAGGCTTTGTTTTAAAATGATTCACTTATGAAGCTCCCCGATATATTTACTGTGAATACTGAATGGTTCGGAGGCCTCGGAGGGCACATGAATGATTTCTATTTACTACCTTTAGCAGAAAGCCTGTGTAATTAGCAGCAGGAATTGGACTCCAATCGCAGTTACTGGTGATATTTCCAGCTCACTTGCACAGGGCCTTTAAAGAAAACAAAAGCACAGAGCTTTTGATGGAAGAACTGATTTTAGCCCAGGAGCTTCCTAAGTGGCTGCACACTCAAGGAGACCCAGGAAGAATAAGTCTCCTACTGGGAACAGAGCGCGGATATTGGTACCCAAAAGCAGCAGCCTTTCCCACTTAATAGAAAGGGGAATTTAGAGAGTTCTCTGTAAAAGCAGCTAATCTCTGCTTCAGACCTCCTGCTACGAAACTGCACGACTATCAGCATCTCCTTCTTAACTAACGCACGCAGATTCTCCCGTCGTTGCATTCATGACATATAGACTTACCTACACTTCTTTAAGCTTGTTTTTCAGCTAGCATTCTGTTATATACATTCATACACCTACCCTAATAAGCTTGCCAGGTGGAGTAGCTCCTTTTTCCAGCTGCAACGTGGACAGAGGTCACGTGCTCCCAGTGCATGAAAAAAGGTGGGTAGCAGAACTGGGATTAAAAAGTCACGGTTGCCACAATGTTAGGGGTACCCTTTTGGCCCACAACGGACAGGCAAAAGCAAGGATGGAGAACACAACCAGTGATCAGTTCTTTGCTCTCCAGCAGTCCAGCTGACTGTAAGCAGAAGACCCATAATGGTGTTTCAATAATTTCTGTTCAAAATACCTCCAAGTAGATGGGCTTTCTACATGCCTGGCCTATTGTAAAGTGCTGAAGGTAGGGAAAGGCCTGCAGCTTTGGGAAAGCAGCTCCTAGAGAGCATTTGCTGCTTGGGCTTGATCTTTCCAAGTTGGATTGGCCTCCACCCAGGAGATCACCCAGTGCCACTGTGCTGCCAGTGACAGAGGCAGCCAAAATTGGAAAGCTTTTCTGCAAAACAGCTGTTTCTCAAGCACGACTGCTGAAATAAGCTTACTTATTTTAAATCTCATGAAAATAAATAAATTTAAAAGAATTAATGGCCTTCTCGTGGAACAATAGTCACATAAAGCAGTTGAGCAGAGGCAAGAAGTCTCCAAGGGGCAGCCACAAGCTCAGGTTTGAGGAATATTTGAGAATTCATCTAGCGTTTGTCACTGTTTCTATTCCTGTAAGTAGCCGTAGGCTACTCTGCAGTTGAAACCACTGCAGGCTCTGTGCCCAGGAGCAATAGGAGCAATCACCAGACTGAATCCAAGCTGGACACTCAAATAGGAAATGACGTCCCCCAATTTGGATTTCATCTCGTCTTTGATCTACAAGGAGTGGGTCTACCACCAGCAGCTCTCTAGTTATCCATCACCTGTCTGCACCAAAAAAGAATCAAGCTTTCAAATAAAAATCCCACCCAAAAAAAAAAATACATATAATTGAAATCCAATGAAACCATTTCCAGTCAAGTTCAGCATAGTGTAACACCACTAAGTTCTGCTATGGAAAGAGGAAAAAAAAAAGGCGCCAGAAATACTGAACATTATAGTTCAGTGCTCAATATTTTGGTAGCTGCAGTAATTGCTTTCTGCTGGAGCCAAAAATAAACCTGTTAAGTCTGCAGTAAAAGTAATACCTCGACAAGTGAAATTGCAAAAGCACAACATCCCAAATCTATATAATCAGGGAACTCTCAGATGGGAACATTTTGCTCGCTAATTGTAATACACACACAAGTGGCTTCCAGGGAGGAAATATTTCACCCAGCTCCTACTAGCATGGCCAGCAGGAAGGGATTTCTACTTTTTAGTCCTGCTGATAGAGCTGCCAGTAGGAAAAAGGGAGGAAAAAAGAAAAAAAATCTAAAACAAAACAAAAATCCTGCTATTTCCCTAATACAGTCATTCACCAGCCCTCATTACACAGTCTCAACACCTTTCCTAAAGGCCATAACTAGAATAGTAATTAGCAATATTCAGGTATTCAGGATTTCCCTTGCATGGCAGGTGAATATTTCACTGGTCTCACCTTAAGTCCAAAAGATTATGTTTCTTATTCCACACCACACACCAGCAGTACCAAAACTGTCAGCAGAAGGAAGTTGTCTTGAACTTTATGTCCCTCTGCAGATAAAGGGACAAAAATTCCCAGGAATGTGAGGGCACATCCACAGCACAAACCACCACTCACAAAAACTCAGTTCACTTTTAAAATCAGCTAAATCACTTGCAACTTTGGCCTTGAAGGAAGTGCTCTGAATGATGCCAAGATGGTACAATCTTGGCCCACCTCAACGTGCAGCATCTCACTGGAATATCTGGTTAGAGACTCAAAAGACACTGGAGAATAAACACAGCAAAAGACTAAGTATGATAAAGAGACACTGTTCTAAAGTAAAACAAGATTTTCTTTCATTTCTTCCTATTTCAAAAGTTAACCTTTTTACCCCTTTGATATAGTAATAAGTGCAAGAAATATTACTGGTTTAGTATAGAAAGGAACAATAGGAAATGCTTCATCTTTCTTAACTGATGCATTTAATACTTTGGTATTTAATATAATCCAGGAGCAACATGAAAGCGTAACAAAAGAGTGCAGTGCAAAACTTGTACCAAGAATTCCTCAAGTAACTCTCCTGGGTCATGTTTCACCCTCAAGCAGTAAATTTAATACAACTTTGAGGACTGATAGAATCAGACCAATATCCAAGAAAGGCAAATTAAATGACTCTGCTTAACTGATCAGCTCTGCATCAGTATTGGGCAAGATAAAGGGAAAACAGACCCAAGTATTCAACAGAGAGCAAGTCACAGAACAGCAAGTTAGAGAAATTTGGGTCGATTTCCATTCATAAAATTGACTTTGAAAGATGTGACGAAAATCAGGGTGTTTCAAGGTGTTTGAGTTTATGATGCATGCTGTTCCTACTCCAAAACTGATACCACAAGGTAAGGAAATTATAGCAATTCAAGTAAGCAAGAGGAAGCCAATTGCTCCCCAGCAATGGCTGGAATTCTTGGCTTCCAGGGACTCCAGTCAAATGGGGATGTTGTTCTCCAGCAATATGCACCAAGCATGTCAAGTAGCATCACGTTTATCAATAGCCTGGAGGAGAGCTAAGCACATGGATGAGAAACATTTGAAAAAATAAGTGACCATGAGGCCAAGCCAGTCATATGAAGCAGGAAGGCTCCTGGATACACAAATACCCAGTCCAACAAAAGCTGGTTTAGGGCATTGGAGTGTGCTAGGTGTTATACAAGTACTGATATGCTTTCTAGCATAGGAGATGCTGTTTTGGAAAGCAGTCAGAAGACATTGATGGATCATACTGGTCAGTAAGAAAACATTAAAGCTCCAAAATTGCTCTGGGAATTAAGTTTTCGTAGGATATGTTTAACAAAGGAACAGCAGCAGGAAAGCGGACGTTGCTTTTACCAGCATCTGTAGGCAGATTAGAGACTGCTACTGGAATGGTGAAAACAGATTTGATCCTAATTCTACGAGATGTTTAAAAAAAAATGGAGATGGTAGGAAAAGAATCAAAAGAATTATATGGAGACTGAAGGAGAACGTCTTGTTTCAACAAGAGCTTAGGGTTTGTCTCCTTGTTTTGGGTTTTTATTTTATTATACCGAGAGGGTTAAAAGGGACCTGATAACAGATATGTCCTTCAGGATGAAATACCAACTCCTGAAGGGCTTCTTAAATAAAGGCATAAAAGACAATTTTTTTCAAAATAAAAAAGAAAAATACTTCAGCAAATAGGATAATTTATTTATAGAAGTTAACTTCAGATATGGACTTTTTGGATAATTTTAGTTGAATCCAGGATTTGAGTTTAATAATCTATATTTCAGGCAATGACTGAAAGAACAAGATTTACAATTCTTAGCAATACCAGAAGTAATTTTTACAAATTCACTTTTAAACATTTTTTTACCTAGAGAGGGACAACCTCTCCTCTTTAACTCAGAAAGCAGAAGAGCATCACTTGTGAACTACAGGGGCCGAAAGCTGGTTTGAAGACACAGTCTATGGAAGATGAAACAACTGCAAACGAAACAACTCAAGCCAGAGAACAGCCCTGGAATACTAAACAAGTCTGCAGGAAAGGGATGCGCACAGTGCAAGTTTGAAGAATGAGTATATAGATAACTATATACTATACTCCTTAGAGGAACAGAATAAAAAGTATCCTCTGCTTTCAACTATCTTAATACCCATCATTTGTTTTAAATATTCTTTGCCTCCTGTGGTCTGCAAGAGGCCAGTGCTGTTACGTATATATTCATCTCTCACACCATTTATATAAATGGGTTGCACAGATTTTGAATCTTACAGTAGCTCTCAGCAATGCAAGGTTCTCAACTGCCCATTCTGATGACAAATATTTTCAGGAACAGTATTGGAGTGATTGATCTCCTCAGCTCCTACAGAATGTACCAATTTCCATAATATCAGTCAATTTAAGTATAGGTTATTCATTATGTATTTTGAAAACACCAATTGCATCACAGTTATTAATATAGAAGGCTATATTGATGGCATAACTATGGTACTGCCCAGAAGAAGCCATAAAACAGCTTTCTAATTCCCCACACATAAACCCCACCTCCTCAATAGGAAACCCACGTGGGGAAGGAAGTGTGAAAGACTCACTAGGGATGCTGAAGTTAGCAGACAAGGACTAGACTGAAGCAGTTCCACTTTTAACTCCCTCCTAACTGTGATTAAGAAGCCCATATCTGCTCCAGTCTCAAGTCTAATGAAACTCAATGTGCTTCAGCCACTGGCAGATATTGTGGTACCACCTTGATGAGATAAGCTGCTCAGTTAAGAAGCTAAGACTGCACACAGAATAACTTGGCTTGCATCTTATTCTATTGCCTACCAGTGTTTTGCAAATGCACACTACTTTGTCTTGCCTGGCCCAGAACGCCTTTACCTTTTAGGAAGGGAAGCAAGAAGGAGCATATGATACATCTGTACATCTTCACAAAGACATATTTCATATGGTTAATACCAGCCTGGTGG
This sequence comes from Nothoprocta pentlandii, assembly GCA_013398315.1. Taxonomy (NCBI): domain Eukaryota; kingdom Metazoa; phylum Chordata; class Aves; order Tinamiformes; family Tinamidae; genus Nothoprocta; species Nothoprocta pentlandii. The sequence continues at coordinate 1,830,753 of VZSG01000051.1, forward strand.
GAAGACTCAAAAAAGGACAAATAGTACAAAGCAATCTAAGCGTAAAAGCTCACTTAGTTTCAATGTTCACCCATGCTCACTGGCACCTGCTTGCAGAGCCCTGCTGTCTCGTTGCTATTTGCCCCCCACGCCCCAGGTAATTCAGGTTTCTCTAAGCTAAGGATTTGTCCCAGAGGTTTCAACCTATAGCAGATAAATTCAAAGTTAGCCAGTTCACAAATGGCCCTGGATAAAGGGAAAGGGCTTCGCACACAGGATGAAGCATCCTCCATATCTTGGTCAGCTCTAGTGAATGCACGTTACATAAACAGATTTCTGAATCTATCTACATGTCCTTTAAAAAACATACATCACCATAAATCTCATTTATGTACAGTATTTTCTGAGCAGCTTATTTTTTAAATGGAATTTTTACTCTTTAATAGCATCTTTCATCTGAACTGCTCAAAGTGAATTACAAGCTCCAACTAATTAATTTCTCGAAGGATTAATTATTACAGAGATATCTATTCATGCTCCCTCATTCTCCAGCCCCCCTCTCTGCTCCAAGCAGCTCTAGGTAAGAGGGTTACAATTTTAGGACTATGTTTCAGTAAACTTGTACACGCTCTTACCAGAAATAGGTCTCAGTCAATAATTCCTTCCTCCTCTCTCTGTCCTTATTTATGAGGCTGTACTTGCCAGGTTCCTTCTACAGGCAAAAACATTAGTTTCAATACTAAAATATTCCGATAGCAGCATTCCATGAGGCTGACAACATACAAGTGCTCTTAGGGACCAGATTTGGACTAGGTTTTTCATTCTGTGTAAATAATGCCGATGTTTGCTCATATACAGAGGCCCCTTTGATAAATCACATCAAGTTGCACGCACAAATGTAGCCTACAGTGAGAAAGTTGTCCTCTCTGCATACCAAAAAAACACTCCAAGTTTCAAAATATGGTTCTTCAGCTGCAGAAAAGTCTACTCCATGTGCTACTTTTTTCCAAGTATTTCACTTTTTTCACAAGTATTTCCAAAAATTCACTTTTTTCTACTACAAGTAGGCACACTTTTGTGTTTAAAACTCATTTTTATATATATTTTATTTACATATATATATATAAATCCCACTGCCTCACAACTGAAGATGGTGAGGAGATATTTAAGTGTGATTTTACAACCACACACTCCTTTGTGTTCTTTCTGCCTAAGCACTCATAGCTTGGCCATAACCTCATCATATAACCCCAAGCTCCTACCGCCCAAGGCAGAACCTGCAGGTAGCAATAGCCACCTTAGACCTGCCTGGAGGTCTGAGAACAAATCATCTGTCATTAATTACTTATTTAGTTGATTCTGGCAGGATAGCAATGTGCATAGCTAGGAGCTCACAAAACACCTGACCTAGAAGTTTCCTCTAATTCCTCAAGACGCTATAACCACAGAAGAGAGACAAAAAAAGTCAACCCTGAGGCATATTCCTTCATTTGAGTGAGAGTCTAGCAATTAAAAGCAAGAACTATTGGATATGATATTTGATGCTTTCTATTTGATGAATAGTGGTTTGGAGAGCTCTCTGGATCCAGGAGACCCAGGGCTGAATACCTGAGATGCTGGATTTATCAGGCTGAAAAATAATAATGAAATAAAAAAGAATTTTTTAGCACCCAAGAAGCACCCTTGGTTTTTAGAACCAAGAACTTTTAGCACCCAAGGCTGTGCCTGAGTAAGCAAATAAGAGGAACATTCCTTTAACACAGCCTATCTTGCCCTGAAACCTGAAGGATACTCCGTAAGCTATTGAATTAGATAAGGGTAAGAGAAGCAATTATTCTTTGCCAAGCCACAGGTGCCCTAACTGCTGACAGCCCTCTGAACTTTCGCTCAAGATGAAACTACCTGATGTTCTGCAGTGATGGATTCTGCAGCCCTCCTCCTCACGAGGGCAGAACACCAGGACCTTCCAGATCTTACTTCTCAGATCAGCTTCTGCCCTCCAGTAACCCCCAACACTTGCACAGCACACAGGAACTTGCCTACCCACCCAATTTATCCCTATACTAGCAGAAAAAATAAATAGTAATATGAAAATCATGTCTCTGAGGTACGCAGGACAAGAAAAGCCCCAAAACCCCACAATGTTGGGGCCAATCCAGGCAGCAAGGACCAACTTGCCTGAGGAATCCAGATTAGGTTTTATGAGTGATCAGAGCTGCTCCATAGTGCCAAGCAAAGAATTGGATTTCTGCTCTCCCCTTAATTATCTCCGTATACATAGCAGCAGGGCAAGTCACCAGTTAAATTGACGGAGCTTATAAAAGAAAGTAAATTGAGATACAAATTACAAAGACAATTAAAATATATAGTGCATGCTATGGAATCATTCCGCATCCTGAAACTGTTCATTTAAAAGCACATTTAAAGAAAGAAAAAGGACACAAAAAAAAATCAGATACAGAAACATCTCTAAGCTAGTTGTACCCACAGTCATTAGAAAGAGTTCAGGTTGGGTGTGTAGGCTTTAAATCCATGGTGCTTAGGCTTGTTGAAACTGTTTTCAGCTGCAAACTTCTAGAGTTTTTCCTTACTATCAAGTCTTTGCTATAAAAGATTATACAGAAAGAAATGGTCAGGCAGTTAATTTATTGTCTAAAGAGACGGACTGAGTGACTTCGAACACAAAAAGTCAATAAGTGTAAGGATTTGTGGAAGGTTAGAGGAAAACAAGGTTTGAGTTGAGATTAAAAAAATCGTTAGAAAATGAAGCTGATGCTTTAAGAGATTAAAAGATTTGATATTTTGAGGGATTAGATTTAGAAATGCAAGAGAGTTAAAAAAGAAAACTGAAGGCCACCTTAAAGCAGCAAAGAAATTAAAACATAAAGTCCTTTATCCTTTAGAGTCCTTTTTACACCAGGCACAACAGACAAGTAGCTGCTTACTGTGAGTATGAATTAAGGCATTTCCCACACATTTCAAGGACATATATACACAGGCATCAGTCAGAAGATGACTATTTTAATATTATGTAATCATATTGTATAGTATAATGAAGCTGATATATCAAGCAACGTGGTGCCTATGACCCAGTTCTATGCCCATACAAGCATACATGTTATGCACATCGGTAATATATTAATCTCCTTAAGATGCAAGACACTGATCTTGTGCTCACAAAACTAAGCTCACATGTACTAAGATGGGAGCACAGCTATGGAACTGCGCACGATGTCCAGCGATGCCATTGCTTTGGGTAATATTACACTTGCAAATGGCATTTGCAATACAAAGTACTAAAGAAATACTTACATCATCTGCTTTAATTTTTGCCTCGCCTGACTGCAGAAGAGGCAAAGGAGAATAATCCAGCAACACAGTACAGCCTGCATTAGTCAAGGTCTGGGCAATTAGCATCCTTAATAAAAACTGCTTGAGGATAAGGTATATTTGGAGGCAAAAAAAATTTAAATTATCTAATTTTGATATGCTCAGGATTCAAAGCAAAGCTTCCTGCTGTCTTCAAAGCATCACTGAATGTCAGCAAGAGGAGAAAAGTATCACTGTTTTTTCTTGTTATTACATACACTTATTACCATATATTCAATCATAAATGGCAATGTTATTTCACTCTCTCATTCCGCCTCCTCCTCTGCCCCTTACCTCCATTCTCCCCACCCAAAAAATGTGGCATTGCCTGATGAACCTGGCTCTATGATTTCTCAGAGACTTAAATAAGGCAGAGTACAACAGAAAAGTGCATGCATATTTTATATAAAATGGAACAGCCACAATAAAGAATCCTTTGTGGGAGTTGGATTTATTCCTGTTATGATATAAAAGCAAAAATTGCATTGTATATCTAACAGATAGCAGTGCTTACACCTGGTAATGTAAATCACACCACCGTGGAATGACACTACAGAGCTGCGCAGGTCGCTCGCTTTACACAACTGTCAATAGTAACAATGCTGAGAGCCCAACAATAGATGAGTATATAACATTTTCCAAGATACAGGGCTTAGAAAAGTTTACGGAATCTATTTTAGCTATTGAATTGCCATAAAGAGCTCTGTCAGACTGACGACATCCATCAGATCAGCCCCATCTAGCAAGTTTATGCATCATCCCTTCCCTTTCTTTTGCTGGCAAAGGAACATTGCTTGGGACAGAGCACATACACACATGTGCACACATTTGCTCTTGAATATATGGCTCCCCCCATGGCCCTTTGACCGTGTACTGACACAGGACAGAGCATGGAGAGCAATGGTAATAGCAACATAGAAGTTACATCTCCACTTGGCATTGCCAAATGCAGGGACGTCAAAAGACACTGACAAAGAGCAATGCATTTGAGAGAGAATGGAAAAAAACAGTTTGGGTCTTGTGACCTCTGTGAAAACCACAGTACCACAAACACCTGCTGTAACACACCAGGGCAGCACCTTCACTTGGGCTGGAAAGCAGTGAAATCACATCATCTTTGCTATTGAAACTGCGAGTGCCCCGTTGTGAAGGATTACGGGCTCCACTGTGCCAGAGTGCTGCCTCCTTCCCCAAAACGCTGGCAGCAATTGCAAGACAGAACTACTCAATGAAAGGCAAAGGGGAGGGAGAGCGAGGAGGATCCCAGCAGGGTGATAAAGATGTTTGCCCAGCTCATCTTCATCTTTTCAGAGATCAAAAAGCTACGCCATTGAAGTCACAGCTCTATTTCAGCACCCAGGTGATTCCTAGGCAAGAATAACGTGCCTGCAAAACTGTACATGCAAAATTCTGCACCTGCTCTTTGCAAACCAGCCATTTGTCTTATATTTTAATGCAGAGAACTGTGCATTCATTTGGGCATATCAATAATAGTGCCTTATCAGGGCCGTGGGGTGTCTGAACACCAAACCACGCTCCGGTGGTTTGTTACAGCCAGTTTTTGTGATGTGGATGCCGAGCAGATCAACACATCCCTCAGCCCTTCGGGAAGGTGGAACCCATGAGCACACTCAGTTTGGCTCAAAGAATTTCCCGCAGAATGAAGAACACGAGCCAGGGAGGTTTTCAAACAAACATCTTTGATAATTGCAGACGTGGCAGGAGAAGATACGGAAGGAGTGTGAAAACTGGCTGCATTTATCTGAAAGGACAAAACAGTTTGAAGCGTTTCCAATTCTGGAAGTTCTACTTTAGGAACTTTGTCATTTCAATTTTCCCCCGTACACTTTGTTGCGTTCTACATTTCTGCAAATCCTTATCTCCCCAGCCCATTGCCAGAGGCTACAGGTCTGGAACACAGCCCAGCTCCCGTTTCAGGCGTGATGGAAAGTGGGAAGGCAGGGGAGAAATGTGGTGTCACGGCGGAGTTAAGGTCTACCACTTCCATTCCCATAAGACTCGGCAAAGCCTTCTGGCCCACTAAACAAATGGGAATCTGAGGGGCATCTTCTGGAGCTGCTGCCACTTCTTTCCCCATCTGCATTGCTGTTTAATTTGTCTGAGAAACCCCAGCTGAGGAACAGGGCAGTTGCACAGCTAGTTGCTGGCTGCCAACCAGAGAAAAGCAGCTCGGTGGTTGACAAAAGCCTGGAGTCCATCTCCTGCTCCTCCAAAATAATCTGTTCCTGGCTGGCTGACAAAAGTAAGTGAGAATTCTGCAACACAAAAGCACATCCCTTCTCAGGATGCTAGTGAGGTGGCTTATGCACCAAATTGCCTACCCTAGCGTTAACTATTTGACCAAATGGTCTAATTTTAAGTATCTAAGTCTTTGCAGAGCCACAAGCTCAAATCTCAACTGGATCAACTTGGCACAATTTCCTTTTAGGACAGGATAACAAGACATCATAGCATTTATATTCTAAAATTCTAATATAATTCTTCTGGGCTCTTTAAGTGAGTCTTCCCAGAATTTAGTTCCCAGCTACGATACAGATTTGGGCTGGTCATGCAGAGCCTCCTCTTGCTGTCCACAAACCACTGCAGTCTCTTCTACCAGTTTCTCTATGCATAGAGCAAGGATAAGAATTCCTGCAATCTTTGATAAAACTCTTAAGGCCCAAGTGTTATTTATTCTTTTAGAGACAATTCCTAACCTTAGTAGCCAAAGAGTTCTTCAGTCCTTTACAGTTTACTACACATGCTGGTTGCCACACTTAGCTCTCAGAGGTCCCCTCTGCAAGATGCTGTAGCACTGACTTGAAATAAGAGCAGATCTGAAACAAACATTAAGGGGGAAGGAGAGGAATGACTAAAGTGAGAGTCCCTGCAGTGCTATGAAACTACTACCTGTTGCAATCTTGGTTCTTGGTCTTCTTTTAAGTTCCTAGGGACAGTGGAGGGAAGAAAGCATTTGAATAAGCATCCTTCAGAGGATAATTGCAGCATAACAAAGCCACGCTTTTAATCACTCGATTAACCCATTCTTGAACCAGCCATTTCAATCCCAGCCAGTTCATGCTGGCGTTGCACAATTAGAAGTTCAACTCATTTCTGATGTAAAGCATCAGCTATGGAGAAACAGACTGCTCTGCTGCCTTTCTGCAGCATAGCTTCTGGAAATCACAGTAGCAGCGTGTGATGGATCCAAGGTGAGGATCCATCTCGGACAGTTGGGGAACTCTCTGTACAATCAACGCAAAGCAAATCATTTTCCCAGGAAGCAATAGCCCTCCAGATTTTCTTTGGCATTTGCACGCTTTCTCATTACATGCAGACAACACCTTTTTAGGGATGCAGAGAAAACACGTAGGCTACATCAGGGCCTATTTTACTCATGGCTTTTCAACACTGTACCTCTCGTTGCTCTGTAATGGCATCATGAAGCTCAATACCCCACCTGTTAACTGCCCTCTTCCTTTCACAGCCCTTCCATTGCAAGACAACTTACAACAGTGTTTACTGCCTAATGGGTCCCTCCGGGATGCCTACAGATTATTCCACAACACTAAGCCTCTATTAAAAATCCAGCCTTACTTCCCCGTGGTTTGGGTTACACTACAACTGCTGCTTCTTCCCAAAGTGCCATTCCTCACTAATTGACATCAGCACTGGTTCTTGTTGCTGCCACTTTGGTTTGTCTGCAAAAGGGGTGCTTTTGCACAAGCCTTCGTGAGCATCACTCCCTCAGCAGCCTGCCACAAAGTCTATTACATGATGTATTAGCCTTCAGTTCTCCTCCTCTCTTTACATGCTTTAATAATTCTACGTTAGGTAGAAGTGACAATATAATCCCTGGACTGATTCTACTACATGGAAAACCAGCAATTTGTTATTATTAAAACAACCTGTTCAGTATTTCAAAGACCCAGTGCAATACAGTTACTCCTAATAGTGGCCCAGCCATCTAGCTTATGGCCAGCTAGTGTCCTAAGTTAGGACAGAAAACCACATTCTGAACCAATTGAACTGTATAATACTGTCCCTTGCTACCCAAGACAATCAATACAAATGTGAGAAGGAATAAAAACATTTTTTCCATTTCCTAGAACACTCCATCCACTTCCTGGGACCATAAAGCTACCCAGTGTTACCCACCTCAGGCTTCTCAGGTATTAAGAGAAGTATTACTTTAAGCTCCACGATTTGAACACAGCAGAAAGTTTCCACAAGGATGGATCCAATCCCTCTACCTACCACAGGGTTGCTGCTGCCTGCTGCATTAAAGGAGATATCAGACATTTAGTCAGTCAGTTTCTGCCATTCCTCCACTGGTCCCAACTGCCAACGAGCCCATGGGTGACTTTGCAAGCAGATATCAACCACCAAGGAATACAGAGTCTTCACTGTCATGCACTGATAATGAAAAGCCTCAGCAGAAGCAGCAGCACCTTGGCACTATGCAGAAAATCCCTTAAATCTGGGCTATGGCCTTTTAAGTCTGAAAATTTGTATTTGAAAAAAAACAAACAACTCTCAGAAAGAAGTAGCTACTTGATAAGCAAATAGCAGAAGGAAACACAAAACCAGAAAGCAGCAGGAGAGAAAAGGAATGGGTTTCAACAGTCCTGGAAGCCAATTAATCACAAATAAGCACAAGACTTCACTAAGGAATGCTCTCACTGATGGAGATAGCACAAAGAAGTTTTAAAGAATGAGACTTGGACCTTCTGCATTGGTGAGAAGACAGGCAGCCCGATCTGGAGCATCAACAGCAGCAGCAGTTTGCTAATGACTGGTGTCAGTCTATGTTAGATGCCAGACTATGGGTAACTGATCATGGTCTGTGCTTCTGATCAGCCTGCAATTTAACAGGTCTCCCAGATCTAATACTGCGCTCACTGATTGAGTACACACGGGCTCATCTATGACAGAAGCAGCCACTGCTATGCTGTACTCCTCCCTGCAGTGATTATAAGGGAACACACAATCCTTACAAGCACCAGGTAGTGGGGAGGACGGTGCTCAGTTCTCAATTATTGCTTGTTTTCACATCTTTCCAGGCTTCCTCGTGAAGCTTAGGGGATGTGGCAATGGCAGCAGGCTTATACTAGTTCTTATTTCTGACTTACAACAGTGGAACGCTTAATTTTTGGCAGCAGCCTGGAAGACAGCTTTAAAAAGAGATGAAATATCCTGTTCCAAGGTTAACAATAACAGTTAGATCCATAAAATGCAGAAGTCTTACAAGGTGCATGTTCTTAATGAAAAAGTTTCCAAACAGCATTTTTCTATGTGGCCCCATCCTCCTCTGCACCTGACTCCCCCTTCACACGTCTTGCAAGAAGGACAAGCAACCTCGTGCACAGGAGTGCACAACAAACAGCTCAAGTCTCTGGGTACAAATGCAATACATAGATACAAACGCTTATTAACAGTTAAGAAAAAAGCCAACTAAAATCATGAGGCAGGGGGATGATGGCAACTGATATACTTAGGATCAACTTAAATGCTACTATCAGCTGGTCTCAGCAAGCAACAAGGCTCCATGTGCACATACCAGACCTCCTCACAGAATCACAGAATACTCAAGGTTGGAAGGGACCTCCAGAGATCATCTAGTCCAACACCCTGCTCCAGCAGGGACACCCAGAGCACGGGGCACAGGATGGCAGCCAGGTGGGTTTGGAGACCTCCAGAGAAGGAGACTCCACAGCCTCCCTGGGCAGCCTGTGCCCTGGCACCCTCACAGTGAAGAAGTTCTTCCTCACATGGAGATAGAACTGCCTGGGTTTCAACTTACACCCATTTCCTCTTGTCCTGTCACTGGCCACCAATGAGAAGAGCTTGGCCCCTTCCTGCTTACATTCCCCCTTCCTAAATTTATACATGTTACTCAGATCCCCTCTCAGCCTTCTCCAAGCTGAACAGGCCCAACTCACTCAGTCTCCCCTCATACAAGAGATGTTCCAGTCCCTTAATCATCTTGGTTGCTCTCCACTGGACCCTCTCTAGAAGCTCCACTGCAGGGCAGCTCATCCCCTCCCCACTTCACACCAGGACACTCCTTTCAAATAATATTCCTGCTCTTGCCTTGGCTTCTCCCCATGACCCAGCTTCACAGCAAGCCTGCCAGTTTCCCAACCACCACCCCCCTCTGCTCCTGCCTGCATGAGGGCATGGGTGCTCTTCTGAGCTTTCAGCTGGCTATTTTGAGAGCTGCTAAGAAAAAAATCTATGACTTTTCACTGAGCCCTAGTAGCTATCACTAACACTCCACGTTTTCAAATCTAATCTCATTTCTGATTAAACTTTTCTCCCCCCCATTTGTAATCTTCCTCAGATGTGATTTGTGCAGCTCAATATAAATACATGCTTTAGAATTAAACTGGTTCAGCAATTGGACAATGATTTCTCAGAAGTTAAACCTGTACAATTTGTTGGGCTGAAGAAGAGTCATTTGGAACATGTATGATAGAAAGGCTGCAGAGGGCTTGGTAGGATGGCACATTGATAAATATTAGCAATACTGACCTCCTTCGTGCCTGGTTCCCACGGCATTAGGAAAGGGTTAGTGCTGCCCTGGCAAAGCGCAGTAGTAGTATTTTTGCTTAAAACAAGACCAGTGCAGAACCCAGAACTAAGTCCAAGCAACTCAATCAGATTAGTCATGGCCATTCAAAGGACTACTCAATCAGTTGACTAAATCTGAAGATCAGAGTCAATGACTTGAGAATTAAAGCAGCTAGGCCCACCTCTAGAACCACACTATCCCACTGCTCAGCCCAGATGTCCATTGAACAGCTATCCAACAGCAAAATGTTATTTTGTTAATACTCTGAAAGCCTGCAACCGTATCATTTGCTTCAACACAGCATTTCAGTTCCACCACCCAAGGTCCAATATGCAGTTTCCTTAACTATCATACACCTGATAGCGAGCAATTTTTCCCCACGCATGAGTAAATGGACACTGAAACCTTCAAAACATAGTGAGATGTAAAGGCTGTGCAGAATGGTAAGGGAGCAGCAGGATCTTCAGCAAAAGAAGATGTTGGCTTTGCAATTAGTGACCTTTCAGAATACTTCACTTGACTGAAAGATGCCATCGGTTTCATCATTTGCCCAGTGCAAACCTCCACCAGCATTCCTGCTGCTTCTTTTTCCCTTTTCACATTAGCTTCTCCCGATTAATCAACAGCAGTCATGCTTTGGCATTCAGTCTAGTGGAGGGAGCAACCAGAACAAGCCATCTCCAAAAGCCAGCCATTGAAAAATGGTATATTCTGTGGCTGATGCTCCCAGCAAGCCTGCTTCTGCCTCTCCTCTTCGTCAGGGCTTAAACATATTCCAAATGCACAGGGGCAGGATCATTTGTAAATCTTTCTGCATATCCTTTCTCACCCATTTAATCCCTATGGGGGGAAAAAAACTGCCCAATTCTCAGATATTTTCTCTATAAATAGGCCAGACTTTTAAACACACTAAACTTAAGTGCTTTTTTTAGATTAAAGGTTACCGTTTCTTCCTTTTTTTTTTTTATTAGGGACTGAGATTCCCCCTCTCAGCAAAGCCTGCTCGCTAAACGGCAAGGAAAAAAAAGGGCAAAAAATTCCAACAAAACACTACTAAAGGATGCACTTGGTCACTGATGAAATGCACAAATTTTAATTCTCCGCTTCTCTCTGCTTTGGGGATCTACTGGTCTAGGTATTTAACAATCTCTTCTAGCACAGTGAAATTACAATTGATCTTTCTAAAAAGAGTTGGAAATGTTGCTGAATGAAGTAAGACAAAAGGGACCAATTTAATTCTAGCTGAAGCCTCTCTGAAATCAGTAGTGACAAACCTACAACGTACCTACAATTACTGCCTTTTTTTGTTAGTACTACTGAAGGACTTCGCTGCCTGCTTTAGACATATGTAAAGAAACAAATTTTGGTGCTGTGCTGCAGTAACTATCCCTATGGACACAAGCAAGAACAACTTTTACTTAAAAATAGCCAAAGAACATAGCCCAACTGTATTCAAATGGTTGAACCTATGTGAAATCTGATTATAATAACTATTCTTTGCACAATAGTAAGAACAAGCAGCTAAGCAAACCATCGTGTCTCTCCACTACTTGATAAATACACCTCCAGGTTTCCCTGCTTAATGATGTATTTTAGCTGTGCACACAAATACGTTTTCTTTGTGAAGCAGCAGCAGAAACCACGACGAGGGCCAACGTGCTCCCAAGCAGTGCGTAGGAGGCAGCATAACAACCAAACGACATGAAGAAGGAAGGCTGTAGTTACAGGTCATGCTGTGGAGATGCACAGAAAAAAAAAAAAAAATCAGAAGATTTTCTAACATGCCACCCAATCCACCAGTGGACCTTGGGACTTATAATTACACCCCTCTAACAGCACACCCACCCTATGCAGGAAGGACTTGTATCAGAGTTATTAATATCCACTTGAAAAGTGCTTTCTAAAGAAAGCAACAGTCAGATCATTTTCAGCTGGAAGGAATTATCCAGCCCAAGTTTAATTCCCATTCTGCCATTACCCAACAGTTGTTTCTCCTTAGTTGTCCCAAATTATGAACTAGTGCAAGGCATTTGCCAGTACCCATGTGAATAAGTTTAAGCACGGCTCACCCAGGAGAGAAGATTTCTGTAGATCAGCAGTAATGCCTTATCTAAAATTTAGAAAACCTTCAGCTGAATGAAGAAAGAAATAAGTGCAATAAGGCTGCAGCTATAAGCAAGCCGGGGCTCATTTAAAAGTGAAGACAAGTTATTCTTAGTGGTCCACAGACTGAAGTATATATAGCAAGTTAAAGCAGACTATGCATCTTAATTTTCTTTCACATACCTGGTCTGATAACAACATGAGTTCTCACAGCTCATTAACCTGCTTCAAAAACACAAAAAAAACAACCCCCACTTCTAGAAAGGGTCTGACTCTTTCATTAATGAAAGATGTTTGACCAGCATCTCATGCTCGCTGGATCCCCACAGTTCAAGAAACAGAGCTGGGCTTTTTAAAAGTATTAGTTTAATGTTAAATAAAATTTCACCTTGTAATTCCCTTTCTCCTACTCCATACAGTCTAGTGCACACTCAAGACCCACCCATTAAGGCTGGGTTACTTTCAGCATCTGGTTTGAGCTTAGGATTCAATGCACACTGAAGAACTTGATGTTCTTACTTAGGATCTTATTTCCCGGACAACCCAACTGTAGACATATCTACATTGCACACCTACAGCTGTGGTAATAATATTTCCAGTTACCCCCACGTGGGTCTAATCCCTCTCATTTAATCAGAGTCAGAGTTGCAAGGATATTCTTACAGAAAAATAGGCTAGATACCTTGGCTTTAGTGTTTGGCAGGCTGCTATCTCTGTGTGCAGAATTCAGACCTTCTGTTTACTGATTCATGTTTATTTTTTAAATAACACTTCCTCTCCTGGATGCACAGAACAGTTCCCTGCAAATGCTGTCACTGATGTCATACTGATCCAGTCAACAGGCTGGACCAATAGCCCTACCAGGGCTGTGACCTTCTCTACTCATCTTAATTAGGTGTTAATATGTAGCAAAAAAATTTTGAAGTTATCTGTCAGCATCAAACAAGAAGAGACAAACATCAACCTTGAGTCGTCAAAAACTGTGACTATAGGGTCTCCCAGAGAGGCAGCTCTGACTATTCTCCAGTGTTATGCCTTAAAAATTTATAGCATAAGAACAATGCAGCCATACTTAGAATGAGAACCCTACAATGAGCAAACACACTGCAAGTCACTGACAGGAAAGTACAGGTGCATTCAAATAGCCCAGAATACCATAGGTAGTCACACTGCTTATTTAGTGCTCACCCACCTAGATTTTCAGAATCTACTTGCCATATTTTACTTTTTTCTCCTCCTCTTCTTTCTAAACACAGGTGCAGACAGCACATGCAGCCTTTGCAGCTCTGTCTGTTGGCAGCCTTCAATGCATTTAATTACTCAGGCTCACAATCTGTGGTGAAACAAATGATTTAGGAGAAAACAGACTACCAGACAATATAATCTTTCTTAAGCGCCCAAGAGCATCAGGTGCATTTGCCATGAGACTTCCCAGACACAAGGCCCCTGCATCGTGCACATCTTAAATGGCATATGCCACAAGGGTGGCAAGGAGTCCTTGTTGCCCAGACACGCAGCACCTTCTACAGATCAATTCCCTTGAGTTATGCACTGTCTTGTGCCCTGTCTTATGAAAGCAACATTAATAAATAACTTCAAAAATAATTGTGTTAAAAAGTCATACTGAGTACACTGTGTGAGTGTGAAGAAACTGTTACTGTGAAACATCAATGAGCCTTTTAATAAGCATAGTCCTCCTCCTGAGGACTCATGCTTGCAAAAATAAACATGCTCTATTTCAGCTCTGCACACAAGCCCACCAGCAACAAAGTGCTGCTCTACTGCATATGTAGCATTTACCAGCACTCACCACGTGCAGATCACGCTTCTGGTCAGTGTTCAGATGACAAAAACATGGAGAAATTCCACCCCATTTAAAATTTTATTGCAGGTATGTTCCATGAATGGCTTACCATTGATCACAAGCTTCGACAAGGACCGCCTTCAGGAAAATTGCAGAGGAACGGGAAAATATAGAAGGGCAACATTCAAAAATGTTGTCAAAGGGGATACCTAAAACCCCAGGCTTTAGTCAGAAAAAGATTAAAGAAAAAAAGATTAAAAAAGAAAAAGATTAAAGAAAGAAAGATTAGTCAGAAAAAAAGATTACCGTGGAGAGGTAGCCAATAACCAACCACATTAGGGAAGGAGCTTCAGCATTTATTCAGCATTCACAACCAACATTTTGACAGGGACCTGTTCAGCCCTAGGGAGACTGGGAATAACCAACTGAGCACAACATTTCTAAGTTGCTTTGGACTCCAAGGATTGTACACAGGGAACATGAAACTTGTCCATAGCCCACACAATGGAAGAGCTCAACAGGGGCTTCTCCCCAACATCAATATTTCCCCTATGTTTGTCTGATGTAATAAATTCCTCCTGCTCCCCATCAGCTTCTTGGATCTGAACTAACAACAGTTCCATTTAACAGTTCTCATACAATTAGGCCCAAGCTAAATGATGGTGTTGAAAGGAAAAAGCTCTTGATCTTGATTATATCAATATTCACCCGTCACCCACAGGAGCTCAAGCATATGCACAGTATTGATGAATGAAGTGCTGCTAACCCACACAGAACATGATATTTCTGCTCGCAACCGAGAAATCTCTGTACTTTGCAGAAAAGGCTTCAGGATTAAGAAACTTGAAATCAAATGTGAACCAACCCTTGTTGTAAATCTATTAGTGTAATATAATAGAATGGGATAAAGCTAAAGTTCCTGAAGAAATGGCACGAAGCAGAGATTAAAGTAGGAGTCTCAAAGAGCTCTATTTTTTTTTTAATCTGATGATTTAAAGCAGAAAAAACACTGCACACACCCCATGTCAGTAATAAAATAACATAAGCATTAGAACTGGGCAAATTATTATTGCAATCAGCATGTTAAACAGCATGCTCCCCCTTAGGATAAAGCCACACCTGGGTTTCCTCCGTTTAAAGAAAGTGCTTGCAACTCTGAGCAAAGAAACTTGAAGCTCCTTTTACTCTTCCACAAAATAGCTGCAATATTTTTCCCTTTCACAGATTAGAAAAAAAGCCACTGGCATTTTCACAGCAAACAGTATCAGAATTTAATGCTACACAGATATACTGAAGGCCAAACCAATCATTAGAAGAAAAACAAAACAAAAAAACACCAAAAAACTTCAGTGCAGTGAATTGCTATTACAGCTGCAACATGTTAAAGCAAAAGAGTGATGCAGATGTAGTCATTTAGCTGCCAGTTCAAGAGAACTGCTCGTTTTAACTCAATGACTCTAACCTGGTTGTTCCAAATGGATGGGTATGAAATTAGTGAAGTCTGGATGAGAGCATCACTCACAACTATCAGGTGACAGCAAGTTTTTTTACTTAAAAAAAATGTTAAAGTTGATTTTTAGAGAATGAAGAGCTGCTTGCCTCCATGTCTTTACAGAAGATAACTGTTTTCATACAACATACATGATAAACTGCCTTAAAAGGAGACTGCACCTGTCTCATGCCAGGCTTCTCTTGGAGACTGCAGTCCCCAGAAACCTGGTCCAAGAGGGCCAACGCTTTACAAGGCACATAGCAGTAAAGAGAGACACCCAGTTTTCAACTAATTGAGCTAGAGAAACCAAAGCCTCCGTTTTCATTCTACAGAATAATTGAACGCACGTTTAGAAAGCAACACTTGTCCCCGTTAAGATCCCCGTGGCAGGGCTCAGCTCCCGCACAGGAAGATATTTTGTTTAAAGGCTCTTGGAAACACAGCAAAGCAGATGAGCTGTTTGCTGTGATCTTTCAGCTGAGGGAATCACAGAGGGTTTTTAATGCTCGGTTGAACCCAATAAGTCAAGGGAGGGGAGAAAAAGGCTGATGGGGGAGAGAAAACAGCCCTCAGTGATGCTCAGTGCAGGCTGATCATTGAGAGGCTGCAAGAGATGAATTTTTCAATCTGCACCAAACCAAATGCTACTTTATTTTACTTGACTGTTTTCAACACACCCAATCAATATCACAGAATAGAGACATCAATCAACGCACAGACCTTTTCCAATCGTGGCACAAATGGACGAGCGAGCTGCTGCAAAACACCCTCGACACCTTGGGACCCCACTCCAAGGCTGGAATGCACCACAGGGAACATCTGGGATGGACACAAGATGCCAAGAAGGGCTGCTCTGCACAACTGCAGTGCAAGACCTCCCTGTACAACCACTTCATTTCTGGAATTACATGAAATGTGCTTTATGCAGCTGCATACCCCATTTTAGACTCTCTCTCCACCCCCAACTCCATGCTGCGAGGTCGCCTGTTATGGGGATGGATGAATACTCAATAAGGCATTTGTCAACAACCTATACCTTCAAGGAGGAAAGGTCCACAGCTTCATATGACAACCCAGCTGGCATAATTTTATAACTGTTACAGTCATTCTCTACCAGTATTAAGAACCCTAAGAAGGTCTCAAACATTTGGAAAATCCTCTCTCTTAGCCCAATACTTGCAGCACCTCTCAACAGCACAGGGACGCTGAAAATGCCAAAAAACAAAGGCAAGAACTGCAACAGTAGTCTAGCCCATCTAAAGGGATTCATCTCAAAGGTCATTCATGAAACATTCACATGTTTCAGGAACAATGTGACTATGAGGCCTTGCTGTCTTCCATCAAGTGCATCCTTCTCCTATCTTGTAAACTCAAGTATTTCACTTCTAGCTTCTGGAGGAAAAGAACCATCAAACTCACGTTCATTGCTCATGATCTATGATTGTGTCATTGCACAATTAAAAAGCATCTAGATTTTCTCCCCCTCTAAAAGGGTTTTGAACAAGCAGCTACCTAAGTTTCTAATCACGGTATCACAGACTTAGTGGAAAATTAGATTGTTCTTGGCACAAAAGTTTTTGTAGGCTTGCTCTATATTACACTCAGGTCCACAATATACTACAGCATCAGAGGTCCTGGTGAGGCTTCTGAGACATTATCAGTAAGCAGTTTATTTACACATAAATCATCTGGGCTTTTATTAATGGGAAAACTGAAATGTGGAGAGAGAGATGTCAGGTAACACCTAAGAGCATCTGATCCACAGAAGTGAGATGGGGTTCTCCAGGAAGCCTTGCTGTTATGACTAAGGAAATGCATTTTAACCTCCCTGGAGTCTTATTCATCTTTCTTGCCTCTGTCTTAGAAGGCCACCTTTAGAAGCAGTGCCAGTGATAACTGAGGTTTCCCCTATGCAAGTTCTCCCCAAACAGTTGATCGAGTCTAACAAGGAAGTAGTGCCCCCTCTTCCTCTCCCTGCTTCTTCCAACATTTCTAGAGCTGCATTAAAAAAAAAAAAAAAAAAGGAAATAAAAAGAGCAAGAGAACACCTGCAGAAAAATATTCAACTGTAAAAACTTATTATATTCTCCTTAAACTGTGCATTCATATTACTTCTGGGCAAACCACATCGTTTAAGGGGCACTTTCCATTTTATAGCCATTCACAAAGCATTTCCATAGTGCCTACAGAAAAGGCTTCAAAAGACAAGAACAGTATGCAAAGCTCAGAATAAGATTTGATGAGAAACCAATTTCAGTCGCCTTATTTTTCTATTCCTTATATTTCTAAAAAGACTTTTTAAAAACAGATAATTTGTCACTTGCAAGTTCTAGTGTGCAGCTTACAACGTAGCATTTGCTTTCCTGTTTGAATATATTATCCTCAGGCTTGGAAGCCTCTAAGAGCTACCACATCTTCAGATACAGGCAATATCTCTGATATTACATCTCCATTTATTTCCTTATAGTCCACCTGCCTGAAAGGAAGGAGGGGAACACAGCATATTTCTTCCATAGGGATGGAAATCATGTCCAGTAGCACCCAACTATGCCAACAGTGAGTGAAGGTTAGTTAGAAACTTGTTCCACCCATACCGAAAGATGCCCTTTCCACAATCCCTAATGAAACAGGGAGCAGTTCACAGGTAATTGTCTCACATCACACAGCCTGGAAGCGAGACAGGTTTGTCAGAATGATTTTTGTGCCTGTGGTTTATTACCTTGTTGTGAAGATTTTATGAGAAAAAGATTAAATCACTGCCCTGATGGGTGCATTTCATTAAGCTTCTAATCCTTAAAGAGTCACTAATGCAACTAGCCATTGAAATGCATTAAATCATAGTTCAATCACATTGACCAAAATAATCTCCTAATTATTTCAGAATGGAACTGGGCAGAGGAGCTGTGCTGTAAATTACGCTCCCAAACTCTTAGACTGACATATGAGAAAGAATGAAGAGAAAGGCAACTTTGATTACTTTCAGCATGCATCAACACGGGAAGGCGAGAGGCATACATCTACTCTGCAATTCATTCCGACTAGATTGGATCTTAAGGGTCACTCTTCACGCAGTGGTACTTGGGCAACTAAGTGATTTGGAGGGGGTGAGGGCTGTTGTTGCTGCTGTTCATAAGCCAGCACCATCACAACCTTAAGGAAAACTAAAAGCAAGCAGCAGTCTCAACTTGCTTACAACTCAGTAGCATTTAGGTCTACTACTAAGAACTTGGTTTCTACCACGTGCTTGCTGAACAAAGAGCCTGCCATACACTAAATAAATCTCTCCTCCATTTATAATTCTCTTGCTTTTGTTTCTGGTTTTGCTCCCAGTAGGCTACCTAGGGCTATGTGTGAAGACTGGCATTTCTAAAGGCTAAAACTTGTTCCAAGTTTCATCTTCTCCTGTTGGTCATTGAGGCAGAGGACATGCTTCCAAAACCAGGCCTGGAGACAGCAACTCCTTCCCATCTTGTTTTTGAGGGAAGTTTTCCCTCAAAACTTCCCTCAAAGTTTTCAGCCTCCATATGTCAGTTGATGAAAAGCCTCTTTGGATGCTATTTGTAAGCCCTTTTGGTGCCATACAGTCATAATGGGTTTCAAAGACTGAAGGGTAGGTAGCAATGGTCAGAACTAATACAGATTGTAATCTAGCAAAAAAGTCCATGACTGATACATTTTAATATTCAATGCAAAATTTACTACACCCCAAGTGACTGTAACCATAAATCTTTCAAGAAGAGTTTGCCTTGTAAAGTATGCTTTTCAGTGTAATATTTGCAACTTAAACACCCTGTAGACCCATAATTATTCACTGTCAACATTTATAAGCCCTTTTTAATAACTGACATTCCTTTCTGGTGATCCTTCTAGTAATGAGAAAAAAAAAATATATGCACTAATTACGCACATGACAAGATGTGATCTCTCAAGTCAGAGCATCATTTCACAAAACACAGGATGACTTCTGTAGTTTTCCAAAGATCTTTGAATGATTCTCTCTATTTTATCATGGCAGACACATGGCAGACACAACCAGGAACAAGGCTGCCCTCCCAACCAGATGGGCATAGCATGAGCCAGAGCTTTCAGGCAGAAGGCTTTAGACCTTTCCTCTTAGGAGGAGAGCATTGAAATGTAAAAGCCATTATTTCTTTGGAGAAGCACTAGACAGGATAGAACTTCAAATCCAAATTTTCACTTGCTGGAACTATGTAGAGTTTATAAAGAAGTCCCACCACTTTCTTCAAATCCACTAAATCCATTTTGATTTGTTTTCAAGACAATTTAAAGACTTTCCACACTGCTGCCAACCCTGTGCAGTTCCCTTTTCTCTCTTCCCAAACCTCATCCTAGTTACTCCCAGCCTATGGATGGGAGTAGCATGGAGTCCCCCAGGCCACCCTTTCCCACCCATTATCTGCAGTCCCCTCTGCCCACTTTCTGCTGCTTTCCCCTGCAGAAAGGGCCACCTCCTTTTCTCCAAAGAGACTTTCCTCATCCAGTCACTTCTTCCTAAAGAAGCATTTAACATCATTAAAAAAATAAAAAAATAAATACTGTACTCCACCATGGACCTCAAACAAGTCCTATTGAAGTTAGCAAGATTTGTTAATGGTATTAGTGGAGCAGGAACTTGACTTCAAGAGTAGAAGCTCCATAATGACCAAGAGCATGTTATTTTTACATGTATTTTTATCTTTACTTACTCTCTACGCTTTAGACCCTGCTAGTCTCTGCCTTAGGCTAAGCTTTCTTTCATTAATCAAGCTGACCTGGAATGAGTTAGACCTACTCTTAATTTCCTTCTAATTTCCTTTCTTTTTGCTAAAATTAAAGACATATACGTAAATAGATATACCAGCGGGTGCTAGCCTACAGGCTAGCATAGGAAATCAGTAGACAAGAGAGGAGCATGAATCAGAGAAGGCTTTGAAACAAGCCCACCTAGACCTTCCCCTTATACTACAAGCTACCACAAAAAGACTAAAACAGCTTTTAAGTACAGAGTCAGATTTTGGTAGAATACAAGTCAGGCTAATTAATTTTTCTACAACAGAGTGGAAAAAAAAAAGCATAAAATGCTAAAGAAAAATAAATTTTTTAA
Source organism: Nothoprocta pentlandii (assembly GCA_013398315.1). Classification (NCBI taxonomy): domain Eukaryota; kingdom Metazoa; phylum Chordata; class Aves; order Tinamiformes; family Tinamidae; genus Nothoprocta; species Nothoprocta pentlandii. Next base: position 1,851,178 of record VZSG01000051.1, read on the forward strand.
AAAAACAGTCTAGAAACCTTTGTGCTCCAGCGTGCTGCATCCCTCCAGGTGAGCTCTCCTCTTCTAAAGTGCTTTCAACACAGCAACAATCTCAGCACAGTCCCTGGGGATTTCTAGGAGCTTTCTGTTTCCCTTATTATAAACACCTGGCTACAGCTGCCTGCTCGTTGATTTGCTTCTCTCTCTCTCTCCTCTTCTTTGTACTCTGGAAACTACTTGTCAGGATCCTGCTCAGCTGTTCCCTATGGTGGGAGCAATCACAGCCACCAAGTGGACACACCTGATGCAGTCTCACCTTTTAAAAATACAAGTAAGCAAAAACTGATGGAGGTGGTCACAGTGATCAGAATTCAGTGAAACCTTGAAGAAATGCCAGTGAATTTTGCTTTTCTTATATTCCTGTGTTTCCTTTAGCTAGGATTTAAACTGTCTTGGCTTCTGTACTCCAACAGGGCACAGTAGATTAATTGGTAGTTTACAAGAAACAAGATTACTGCAACCAAACCCTCAGCAGCGTGGAGTGATGGAACCCAGCTTTTTAACATAGACAGAAAACATCCCAAAGGCCTGTTTAATAGGAGGCATATAATAATATTCTCCCAATTATACTTAGAAGCAATGTCTCACCTGAATATTTATCATGTAATGCTAATGGTAGGGTAGCTTAAGGCATGTGATTGGGTTTGGGATATATTTGGAGCAAGTTTGATATCTGCTTCAACTTCAGATCAGAAGCTGGGCCTGCGCACTTAAAGCATTGACAGGCTTTTTTTCCCCCCCACAACTATATTAATTCATAATAATTGGACAGTGATAACTGCCCTCTGTATTCAGAGTCATTTTAATGCTCCAGTCCCAGGATGTGGGAAATTTCCACTGGGAGGTTTGTTTGGAGTGAAATGTGGGGGCTGCCGGTGGCTGACTCTGATTTGTTCATCCTCCTTTAAAGTTGCCCTGATAAACACAAGTTTACCCCAGAATTCAAGTCTTAGTAAGAAATCTAACAGATTATCCACTACTTGGCATTTAGCTTGCTAAGAGCTTGTCAATAAAGCCTGAGTGATTAAAACATGATGGGGTATGTGTTTTATTCTCATCATGCAAGTCACGAAAGGGGCACACAAGTGCCAGCTGGCACACTATGGCCTTGAAATTACCAATTTTGCAGCACGTTGGTTTTATGAAGACAACTCTCCATATTCCACAGGTATATTAAAAGAAAAGGTCAGTCCAAATACCCATATTCTCGCAAAGGTCTTTCTCAACCGTTCTTTTTTTGTCGCTGTTTTTGGGCACAGAATCAGTGTTACCTACCTCTTTGCATAGATGATAGCAAGTGTTACTTGTTTGTATATCTCCATATCAAGTTTATCCAACAAGATATTGAAATATCTTACTCAGTTTCTAATAGTGCTGACTATTGAGTGATTAATTAAACGCTAGAATATACCAGATGCCATTAAGTTTTTATGCCTTGATTTTTCCTTTGTTTTCTTATACCTGCCAAATGATGGTGTCTTTATTACATTACGCATTATTACAACTTCTGCACTTAATACAAAGCCTCCTGAAATCCATGGAAAGATCCCCATTCATAACTCCAAGCCTTGAATGAAGTGTCGGAATTTCAAGGGTTTATTGGCCACCCAGCTGCAGTTTCGGGTTCGATATTAATAATTTGGACTCTTGCCCACGACAACAAGAGCTGTGACATGTTCCCCAGCTGTATTTGGATGCCCTGACATTAAGGCTAAGTGCTGTGTGGCTGCATCTGTGTAGTTAGGGAGCGCAGCACAAAAATTACTGCTCTTCTCGCAGTGCAACAGCAGGGGACAGTTATAAAAATATGTCAGCAATCGGGCTGCAAACAGCATTGGCCAAATATTCCTAGTTGCTAGCCAACAGATCTGGCAGGGCAAATGCTGAAGGAGTGCATACCATGCTCCCCTTGCAAACAGAGAAAATGTCTGCTCATTTAGCACAGATTCAGTATTCTTTTTACTGCTTTGTAGAAGAAAATTCCGTTTCATAAAAGTTCAGGTTTAATATCTGCTGCAGACCTGCAGGAACGATTAGCTGATAATTCTCTAAGCTTTTGCTGCAGACTCCCTTACCAGCAGCCCTGGAATTATCGAATTACAGCAATATGATGGAGAACTTTTGCTGCAGCAATGAATTCATCTCCCATTGGAGCTGGACACAGTTACTTACCTTCGGTATTCGGATGTATGCTAGTGAATGTATCTAATAAACACATCTCGGTCTCCTTTTCTATACTATTAGAGAACAAACAACCTCAGGAGAACAGCAACAATCCTTAGGACTCTTCAAAATTTTAACATGTACTAAAAACAATCAACCAAACAAAAAAAAAGCATATATTTTTCATTAGTTATTTAGTCTGAGCTTTGATTTTCAAGCTCCCCTGACTGTTGCTTGATTGCTTGACGTGTTAAAAGCCTATGCTTCCTATGCTGTGCTCACGTGTTGGCCTCCTCAACTGAAAAATAAGATAACATACTTTGTCATGCTCCAGATCCTGCTAAATCATCATGGTAGATTTGCCAAGACTGGAGCGGTGTGATTTGGAAAAGGTCCTGCTGTAAGGACCGGAGAAAACTACACTTATTTTTTCTTTAAATGGGAAAAGAAAGAAATGGAAGGCATTGCTACATGTGGATATGTTCCTGCTGCTCTGGGAGCATTGGCTTTTTACTGGCCATTTGGCTTCCGAGGAAGGATGGGTTTACTTGTCCCTCCATGGGGACAGGAGGGGATGCTGGTGAGAATGAAGGGCAGAAGGAGATGGTCAACAGAGGAGTGAGCCGAGCCAAACCTGCTGCAAATTTCATCCGTTCACTATCTGCCACGTTCACTATCTTGCTGTCTGATAAGCAGGAGAGCATCCCTGAGCTCGGAGAGCTCAAGTTCAGAGGCGACTGCAGCACTTTGAAGAGTCAGCGAGATACTGCCTTCAAATGCTAGTCACCAGGGGCAGGTTAGCAAGATGCCTTGTGTTCCTCCTTTGAGGACAGCGGATAACTTGTTATGCTGTGGGAGGCTTTTCATGATTTCCTTCATGTACTTTCAATTTATTGGCAGGATCTAGTTATGTTATGAAGAAGTTCATGGGTACCTTGGGTAGCAAGAACATATTTTCCCTCAGTCATGTTTTCTGAACCTTATAAAATTTTTAGAAAGCAGAGCCTGTGTTTCCACAGAGGAAGATACTGCCTTCATCTTAACCATCTTATTGGGTTCTGGTTTATTCTTCTAATAATAATATTCTTCTTCCAGCTTCTGGAACACTTTTTATCAAGATGTTTATATAATGAAATATCCTTGGAAAAAAAAATCAAGTGCAAATAAACAGAATTGGATTAAAGTGATTTGGGGAAATAAATTGATTAAAGCAAATCTTTATGGACACAAAATCACCAATACAAAGAGATTAAATCTGTGGAGTTCTTCAGTAAGAAGTGGGGGAAACAGCGTAGGATGAAATTAGTTCACATAGTTTTCAGTCTAAAAGCTTAAAACCAAACGTCACCCCAGATTTTCCAGCTAGTCAACCCTCCGGAATTTTACAGGCTGAAATAATGAAGCATCAAGACTATGTTTAGACAGAAGGGAGCAAAAGTGTAAGTTAAGCAAGAAAAGCAAGCATTTACTGGTTTCTGTTCATCCTCCGAGATGTTAAAAATAAGTTTTCTCTTCTTCATTCTGAAACACAATCCTTAGAAAGCTCTGAAGAACTTAAACCAGATTTCCACCATTCTTTCTATGTGCATTCAAACAGATATTCTTGGGCTCATTCTCTTGGCTCTTGCAGACCAGCTACCCAGGTTTTGGGTTCGAGTAGCACATGGGGAGCTGATGGGTGGCATGACAGGGTGCTGCCTTTGTAGCCTGGATTTTTAGGGGACATGGAAGCCAGTCTGGGAATTAAGCTTAGTTTCTGAAAGCCACCCTGAGGATGAAGGACATAGCTATGACCCATGTGCTTAGAAAATGACCAAATGACCAAAAGCCTAATTACAAAGGGGCGTCAGCCAAATAAACTTTTGGACCAGCCTGGACCCACCTCACACCGTGAGCGATGAGGAGGCCACAGCTAAATCTTCAGGCAAGAATGAGAAGCAACGTCTGACTTGCAGTACAGCACTTTGTGAATCTCCAGTCCCGTTTTATTCTCCCTGAGGACACGCACAAAAGTTCTCAGTGAAATAAGTGCTGCTGTACAGTGATCGTTCAGCATATTCGGGGTTAGGTTAAGATTACCGGTTTTTGTTACTATTCCTCTATATTTTTATGTGCTTTCTGAATAGGGTTTGCTTGCTGCTATAAGACTTCACCGAAATAAAACCCATCACTAAGTCCTGCACTGAGGAAAGAGATTCTTGCCTGCATGAAATTCTGCATTTTCAATGTGGAAGAGAAATCATCCGGAAAAGTGCTGCTCAACACACTGCAATTTTGTGACATGTACTTCATAACAAAATGTTCTAGTTTGCAGGATTCACAATAAATACATATGCCTATGATACAGCTTTACAGCTTTACTTTTTTCCCCCCTTGGTGTGGGGAGGAGGGAGATCACCCATTTGCAAATGGAGATGTAGCTCGATGGACGGATAATGCACGAGGACGTGCAGATGCTGAGCGTGGTACCACCGCGGCCCTGCACCCCTCGGCTGCACAATTTTATCCAGGTCACTTGGAGGCCCTTCTCAACATCAAAAGAGGGAAGGCGATCCCTGCACAGAGGAATTGTGCCAGCAATTCCTCCTGCACAACTCCAAAGTAGACAAGCTGGATGCGAGCGGAAAAAGATGCTTTCTGCATCCAGGTTTCTCACCCTTTTTTACACACCTATGCAGAGACATAGTCTGCAAATTTACATCTATATCTCTTTCCTATTGCGTCTCCTCTGCCTCTTTAAACTAACACTATAGCCATATAAATATCCCAATAAACAGAAACTAGATCTTGCAGTACAAACATGTGAGTTATATTATTTATTCTGGAATGTATATAAATATATATATGCAGATATGATGGATAAGAGAAAAAAATCAAACTTAGTCATAAATTAGAACAACAGCACTGCCAACCACCAATATTTAAAAGTCACGAGTGAGCCCTCTCAGAAACATGAGGTATTATCTCTCGGAAAGATAATACACATTGAGTTATTTATCTTCTGCTTTTTGAATCTTTAAAATGCATTTAAATCACATTTTCAAGCTTTTGTTCTTAATCATGAAGCAGAAGCTTACTTTTAGTGAGGGGGAAAAGCTGAATTTCTCACTCTGGCATAACTCCATGATCAAGACTTTATGGGGGGGAAAAACAAACAAAAAAATCCACACACACAAAGAAATATAACACAACAATCATATTAAAACCGCGAGAATTGACAACACTTTGTCACAATAGAGTATTTTTATGCCAAAACAACTGCGTGTGGCATGGAGAAGCAAAGGCCCTGTTGCATTTCACACCCTCCTTCTCAAATTAACTCTTCGCCGAAGCCCCAGCCTGCAGAATCACCCACTATCTTCAAACAGCTCTTTGTAGACTGGAGTTTCTAAGGGAGAGGAGGCCGGAGTGTGAGGGTCAAAATCTGCCTTTGGGCAATGTCTGCAGACTCGTATTTACAGATTGTACTGACTGGGTATCAAAGCTCCAACACAAGAGAGAGCTGAGAGTAATACGAAAAAAGAAAAGAAGTCTCTTGCTGAAAGAAAATTAATGGACAAGAGCAGAGGGAAAATTTATTAGCTAATAATTTATTAGCTAAGAGAACAGCATTTTTTGGAGGTAGTTGTTTAGGCTCGTCCAACACCACCAGCTTTAGTGAACGGAAGGTGCAATTTTTATCAATTTTAAGAGCAAATCTACTACCCCATGTACTATCCCAGTTTGCAAATCTGTATGTGGGGAGCTGTTCACAGCTGATTTGGGGTCTGCTCTGCTTCCCTGCATCAGGACATGGGATTAGGTCTTAGGAGCATCCCTCGGGTGTAATTAAAATTTGGGCTTCCTCATCCTGCCGCATTTGACTAATGGGCCAAATATCAGGAGAAAGAGATATATTCTTCAAAAGGGACTTAGAAATGGGAAATTACTCCATGCGGAGTCATTTCATTGCCCCGCACCTCTTCTTACTTGGTGAGCTATCCTGTTCCATCCAAAGGCAAACGGAATCACTTTGCTTCAGCGCAAATAAAAATATGGAAATATTACTCTAAAAATTGACTTTTTAAAAGTCAGTCTGGGCTTAATAATTTCTCAATGCTATGTATCAGATAATGCGTATTATGATCTTTTTTTTTTGCAGAGAAATCAGAAGCAACAACTAAAGAAACTCATAGTAGCCTCCCCTAAGCACTAGGTGAGGGTTTTTTTACTCCTTTAAAACACACTAATATGTTGAAACAAAGACAAACAATGCTATTTGGTCAAATAATCCCCTTGGCTGCAGCGCAATCTTTTGTTTTTTTTCTCTTTTTTTTTTTTTGAGGAAATCCAATGCTGTAAATAACAAGAGTAATTTCTCGAGAGATTAAAGAAAATAAGCTCATTTTCTTTCTTGAAAGAAAATAAGCTAAAATATCATTGACGGATGGCGGTCTGAGGCCCGAGTGCTTTATTACGGGCTGATGACACCATATTCTCCCTCGTATTTACGAGTACGGCAAGGTGTACGTTATACACTTGAATGGAAAGAGGCTGTTTAGCTGAATGCTGTTCTTTTTGCTTGATTCCCCCCCAGCTTCTTTGATAAGAGAAAAATACTCGCTGCAGCATCGCAGTACATTTGGAGTGTAAGAAAATGGGAGTGAAAGCCAAAGATAGACCAGGCAAAGCCAATCCTGCACGTGCCCATGCTGGTGTTCTGTGCCCAGCGGTGAGATCTGCCACCAGCAAAGCCCTGCAGACCCTCACCTGGCACAATTCTGCTGGCATATTCAGTGACAGGAGGGAAGCATCCTATAAGAGACACAGAAACTCCTTTTTAATAGTGCCCCGAGCAGCAATTGAAGCTGGGATGGGGCGTAGCGGAGAACCAGGCTGACCCATGGACCGCTCTGCGTACAGAAGTTTTCTTTCAAAGATGTGTTTCATTCTGCCTATGCTGTGCAGGCTGTTAGAGCTCTATTAGAGACACGGCGGCAAAGAGAATGAAAGGGAGAAAAGCTTGTTTTCATCCCGATATCTTAAGCTAAAAAAAACCCAGGCTTCTAGGATGCTTTTGGCTGACAATGAAGCCACCCTTTCACCCACACGCCAGCTCTTGAGACCTTTGCCCATTTCATCCAAACGCGACAAGCTCCAAAGATATTAGTTCCTACAACTTTAATTAAAGCAGACGGCCAGGCATAAGAAACATAGCCTGCCAGGAGCTGCATGGATGGAAAGGCACCTGGAGTTTAGTTCCTATGAGATGTTAAGGATCTCATAGGACTTCTCCATGAGGAGAAGCTTTCTGCGTGGTCCAGCAGCAGGCAGAGTGATATAGGAGTAGTAAACTATCTCAGTTTACTAATAATAACTTAGTTGAATATTTTCATTCTTAATAGCAGCAGTTCTCTATCTACATTAGATATATGTCATCCTTGCAAGTAATTCAGTCTGATTCCATAGGAGTTCCTGCAGACAACATCAACCATTCCACTGGAACGGATACACTACACCCAGTAAGTACAGCTTTACATCCACAGTAGCTCTGCCTCTAAGTCACAGACAGATCAGTGAAAATCTGCTGCCTTTGTGGGATTTTGCTCCCTTGGATTCACAGCATCTCTGAGTGCAGCCCTCCTCAGGGGGCTGCTGCACTCGCAGGCCTGCTCAGAAATACTGGCTAGAAAATGTTCACAGCAGAAGATAACAGGGAGAAATTGAGGACAAAAATAGGGAGGTATACATGGAAAAAATAATAATAATAAAAAAAAGATGTACTTCTACACTTACCTGACCAGACAGAAAAGGCTGGGAGGGAGAGGCCAAGTCATTAAATCCAAATCTGGGCTGATAAAGGAAGATAGCTGTATCTTTTCCTGAAGAGTTGGTAAGAAAGGAAATAAGAGACTAAAACACATTTTCAGCACTGCTGCCCCGCATCATCATTGCAATTATTTAGCCAAGAGGTGGCTTAGCCTAAATAAAAAACGGTACCAACTTTGATGATGGTTCTTTTAATTTGTATAGGTTTGATGGTGCATTAAGGGCTACGGGCACAATTATTTTCAAAGAGCGCGTTCCCTTTCATGAAACCATGTACGAGATTTCGTTTGCTTTTGTCCCAAGGATAATAGAAAATAGCAGAAGCTTGACATCATAATAGAGTTCAAGTGCCTTAGCAGAGTGTCTGCTCTCAAAGAATTACAGAAAAGCTGGAGCTAATGTACTTCTTTGCGTGCATGGCACAGGCAGGCCATTTTATAGCTTTTGCAAATAAACAGGCTGCTGCCTCTCTTGTCCATCAATTGCATCAGTTTTTGCGCTGATATAATGTCATTGATCCCAATCCCCTCAGCTGCTATTGCCTAATTATACAAGTAAAACAAATGCAGGCTGTTTAAGGTAGAAGCACGAGGCAGGAGGGGTAGGTGCCATAAAACACTGAGGGAGAACTGTCCTCTCCTTCCAAATAGGTGGTAAAACCAAAGAGTTGTTTTCCTCTTAAACAGGAATACAGTGGCCATGATTCCCCAGACCTATTTACTTTTCTTTTCATAATGTGCCAGTCTGCATGCAATAAAACTGTCAGGCACAGCTCAAGAGCAATAAATAAAGGGAAAACAGTTATTTAACGGGCCAAGAATCATCTGTACAGTGTCACTATGTATTCAGAGCAGGGCTCTGGTAAAAAAAAATCATTTGGCAAAATGACAATTTGTGTTGCATCTATTTTAATCTCTCCTCCCGTTACTGTTTGCTGGGTTTGCTTGGCAGGAGTAGGGGGGATTTCTTCACCACTGCTCTGCTGCTGATGCTGTTGGTGGCTGCTAGCAGAGCCACGAGGCTCATTCTGTTCTGCTCAGGGCACTGACATAGAGGGGAAAAAAAGGAAAAGAGCTGAAGGATGTAGAGCCTCCAAAAAAAGGCAGGAAGAAAGCTAAAGGGGAAACCTAATCGCTGTTTACCACCCTCAGGCTAGATGTGCAGACCTATGGATTTCCAGTAATCATAGGGATGGAGAGTGGGAGACCAAAGCTCAGATGCACAAAGAATCTGAGTATCATCTGCTCAGATACGATTTGCAGAAAATGTTAGATAGATTGGTGCTGGTCTGAAAGAGCCAGAAGAGAGTCTAAAACCTGGGCCTTGACCGTCAAGGTCAGTAATTTCAAATGCTACTTACTGGTCCCTCAGGTTGAATACCTAGATGGACACTCTTCAGGAAATCCTTGCTTCAGGAAGCCCCAAACAGCAAAATCTCACCAAGTCTACCAAAAGCGTGACCTACATCCATGACCCTTATTTCAAGTTTCTTCTCCAAATTCCCATCTCACCTTTCCAAGGTTTTTTTTTCACAATTATTAGAAATAAAGCTGTTTAAAACAGTTCTCATGTAATCTCTAGTCTTCAGATTCTGGAACTATACATAAAAATGCTGCTCACACTGCAATATGTGTGGAAAGGTGCCAATGAGCCAAGAAAGGTTGCTCTGAGCCAAAAGATCTCAAGAAAGTGGAATGGCAACCAGAAGGATGTAGAGAATCAAAGAACACAGGGATTTATGTCAGAGTGAAGCCCCAAATCTTTGTGATCTATAATCAGGAAGCATTAACTGCTGTGTCCTGCATACACTGCACATCAGCAAGCCGCAGAGGGGCTGAAGACTCACGGCATTTGATTCAGGACATTCACAGGCTGGCTTGACTATGGGAACATCGGCAGCCCTATAAATAAGCTATTGATTTTAATTTGTGTACTGAATATTGTTTAAACGGCACAAAGTGCCTCCTGTTCCACCTTATGAAGTCAGCAGAATGGGATGAAAGTATGAACAATCTGCTGAAGTGCATTGACTTAAAACCCAGTCATCAGTGATATTTTACCCTTCAAAAATAACAACCGGTTGCCACATCTCATTGATGTAAACCAAGTTAAGCTGAATGTGGTGGCCGTCTTCTCCTTCCAAGACTCTCCCTAGGGAACCTGGGGGACATTAAGGACCACAGACGCTCTCCATCCGTGTCTGTTGCACTCAGGTGCGTGGGGCTTTGCAGAGAAACCAGCCAGATTCCCCCCAAAGAAATCCTCTCTCTGCTTCTTTTTCCTTCTCTGATGCTCCACAATAAATAAGTCACTGGTTTTTAAGTGACCAATTCCATCCAGGAGCTGGGCCGAAGCGGTGGCACCGGGAGCTGCCCATCCTTTCTCATGAGCCCCTTGCAGCCCAGGACACAGAAAACATTTCCCGCTATTTGCTCCTAGTTAGCATTTAAAGGCCTTTTTAGGAGAAAAAATGCATTTTGGACCCAGAATATAGCCATACACATCAACGTTATATATAGGAGGTAGAATGAATCTATTACTTTTACTTTGTTACTTTATTATTCTATTTTACTTGGAGTCAAGCTGGACCTGAATACTGATATCTGGGACAGAAAGCCTTGCACTTTCCCACTGCAATATCCAGCCTTCTTTTCCAGCCACTGCATGAGCCATTACAATGCACCTTCTCAAGTGTCATTCAGAACAGTTCTAGCAAGAAAATCACATCCAGATTCATCTTTGGAATTATGACTGCTCACCAGCCTTTTCCCAACTTGACTCATGCCATGAAGACTGTCTCCCCTGAAATTTCATTAAAAATGCTAGCGAAATAAACTCATTGTGGCTCTAACGGTTCAAATTAATGTCAATTTGTCAGGACATATGTTTAATTTCAGCTGGGAGATGTTCAGGCTCGTGTCCTCATCAGAGGCTTGGAAAAGCAGTGAGAAAGTCAAGGCAAATCCATGCCTGTCCCAAAACCTGACAGCCATGATCATTCAGCACAGCTGTCCCAGTGATAAGGAGCGGCTGTGTCAAAATGAAACAGAAAATTGAACCAAAAATATTAAACTACTCAAAGTCTATGTGCTGCAGTGATAAACTAGAACTTAAATCTATGTGCATATTGATCCTGGTACACAGAGAAGGAACTTGTCCGATGGCAGGGTTCATAAACGCCGTTTGGGAATGAAGCTCTTTGCCTTGGGTGATATAAGAAGGCAAGATCCATCAGATGGATCTTTCCATAGATTTCCTGCCACTTTGTTCTGGATGACACAAAGGGACATAAAGGAAGGAAGACAGAGGAGAGCAGAGCGAGGCTGCAGAGCTACCCAACCTTAGCCTACCTACAACCCAGGGCACTGATAATCATCATTGGATCTTTTCTCTTCTGTCTGGTGTGAATTTTTAAAATATTTGCCAATTTCTCCCTCTTGATATGCCATTCTCTAAATAAATAAATAAGTAAATAAATAAAAAGTTACACTTGTCTTGTCTGTTGCTTTTAGGAGAGGCCCTATTTTTTTCAGAGTTATATGTGATGCTTTAGAATACAGATTCTCAGATTTCTTACCACTCATCCCCTGTATCCTCAAGCAAAATAAATAACATTGCTTAGTTCTGTTTTGTCAACTTCTAAAATGAAAAAAACATGACCTTTTGACATAGCTGAGACATGAGGGTGAATTCCATTTTTTTGCAAAGCTTTTGGGACTCTATCAAAATTAATTTTTCTTCTTCTCAGCAGCATTTTGGGTTTTCAACGTAAACCTGAAAAACGCTGATGAGTGAAAAAGGAATCTCAGCTGCAACTTTGCACAATGAAGAAAAGCTTCTGCACAAAATCTGAAGCCAAAAGCCATCAATGCTCTGTCTGAACACATGCTGGAGGGATAAAATATTGTATATTAGAGAAAAAAAATAGAACATTTAAAGGCTTCACCTAACCCATGTATCTTACTGGAAAGATTCTCACTTACGGACACAGAGTTTACTTGGGAATAAGCTGATCCAGGCTGAAAGCAGGAAACCACTGAACCATCCCCAAGCATTCAAGGAGCATTGCAATGTGCATATACATGTCTGCATACATCCTAACAGGAATATCGAGAGCTAGAGGAGACAAAGGGACTCTCTGGGTTTTAATTCTCTGGCTATGGATTTTAATGTTCTCCATTGACTTTGTTGGGTTAATTGGCTACAATCACCTCCCCACTGGAAAGGCAACGGTGAAAGGAGGATTTGCCATTCAAAAAAGCTGATTGACCTGCATTCAGCGTGCTTGCCACCATACCCTGGTGACCAGTGCATGGAGCAGACCGAGAAGATTTAATTGGGATTTAAGAAGAAATTACCTAGGGTGTCTGGCTTGAGTGCTTTTTCTGAAGCTGCTCCAAAGGTTTCTTAAAAGCAACTAATTGGATACAGATTAGTGTGTAAACTTTAGGTAGGGTGGCCGAAATGTATGAAAAATGCATCTAATAGGGAGCAAATTTCATATTTACATTGAGTCCTGCACAGCAGGGAGAAGGGGGAGCTGCTGCTCTGCATTGAGCCCAAAACAAATGGCCAGTTGTGGCCTTTCCCTCTGCCTTATTTCTAGGGAAAAGGAACATCCTGCCATTTTTTTTCCTGGATATGTCTTGGCAATGGCTAAGGAAGGGAATTTCAGACCGTGCTCCTCCTGCTTTTCTCCAGTCCTTTCCTATATCCTCACGAGATCTCCTGCAGCTAGCAGAAGCCAAACAAACGCAGGGAAATGCCTCTTCCTATTTATTGCCGTCAGCAAATGTTCCTCAAGGGAAAAGGATGGTGATGAGGAAAGGCAGGTGGGAGAGCAAGAGTAAAGCAGGTTGGAGGTGAAAACACGGGCCATCTGCCTGATTTCATATCTTACTCAAGGTAACAAGGTGACGTGCACGTTGTACATCATTAAGGTAAAAAGGCTTGTGCTGAGTTGTAAAACCATCCCAAACACTTAAGCTCTGCACAAATGTCGCGTTTCTGCTCAAGCTGCGGCCCAGATTTAGGATAGGACCTAAGGAATGATGTAGGTGGCTTCTACATCAGAACTCCCCAAGTGAAGTTTCATGTACTTCATGCACCTGATAGAATTGGTCCCTGGCTCAGAAAAGTGGACAATTTACATTATGACCTGTTTTGGAAGCCCTTCATTCATCTCTGAAGCTGAGATACACTTCCTGTGGCTCCATATAATATAGGATCCTGCAAACAATGCTTCCAATTAGAATTAAAAAACATCCCAATGTTTCATTTCGTGAAAGTCGCTGCAGTGTTTTGCAGGATTCCTGTAAATACTGTGGCCATTTCACAGCTTCCTCAGGCTATCTTTTCATCTCCAGCACTCTTCAGCCCTTTAAAGTAATATTTAGACCAATGTTGTTATTAGATCTTCCCTGGATGAAAGGCTCCATAAACATAAATGCCAGTTGCTAATTCTTGCTAGTAGAAAATAATAGTATTAGTACATCACACAATATGAAAAAATTAAGCTGCTAATTTATAGCGTTGAACTAGATACACTAACAAAAGAGAGAGGCAATTACAGACCACAGTAAAATCTTCAGTGCACAGACTTATGCATTCCTCAGTGTTAGTGTTCAATTAGGGTAAAATTTACTTTCAGTACAAGAGATAACACCAAGGGTAAAAATACGGGATTTCATCTCATCGGCCTCCATGCAAAGTCTTTTTTATGCTGGCAAAGCTCGAGGTTTAGCTCTAAAGAACAATTAGATTTGCATTACACATGGTGTTAACAGGCTGCAGCACGCAGATTTATCTGCTGAATGAATATATTCTAATAGGTCTGATGATCTGTCTTTATAGTACCATTTGATTAACAACAAATTTATTCACTTGGCAGCTGCATTCCTTAATCAGGTATTCACTAAGCAATAGCATATAAATATGTATAAATGTCAGATTTATGGATCAGAGAATACAATAATTTCATTTGAAGAAAGGTGGATGGTCTATCCTTCTAATTAGCTTCCTTTCCAATGGGCTCATCATATGTACGTCTTTGTACATGTCAAGGGGCTGATTTTCAGACCCACGGTGCGTGTCCAATTGCTCCGGCTCCCCTTCCTCTGCAGCCTAATTGGAAGCCTTGGACAAGCCCTCTCGGCCCAGTTATACTGGGCACCACACAAACACGTCCTTGTAGGATGCAGTTTTACAAGTGGTTTGCTCAAGACAGGGTAATTCACAAGCACGTAATTGGAATCTGCGTCCCCCAAAGTAGGTGGTGGGCATATATATGCAAGCAAACTGGCAAGCAGCATAAAAGGAAATTACTACAGGGAACAGCCTCGGTCAGATGGATGCTGGTTGCGATAATAACATCAAATGATCATAAAGACGAGGGAGAAATACTCTATCTGTGGAATCTAATCCAGGATTTGAGGCGGTTGCAGACTGGCTTCACAGCAGTATTTTTACTTTTCAAGTAGATTCCCCAACAGTCATTTTTTACACCTCATGGGAGGAAGAACTAAAGAAAGTGACTGAAATAATCCTGGGTTTATCAGAGGTAAGTACTGTTATTTTGATATGGGTGAGCTATAAAACGCTTCCCACCATGAGTGAGAACTTCCTGCTATAGAAGGTAGCAGGACTTGGGCTGGCAGACACCTAATTAGAGTGAAAACTGAATTGGCTCTGAAGATATAAGTGGTTCAAATGGGGTTAATGATCTTGACTGGGGAGCACTAGAGGTATCTAAATCAGAATTTCGAGCACCTACCTTTAGAAGACAGATTTCTGTTTGAAGACCATCAGATCTTCCCAGCTGTGTTGCCAGCCCAGGAGGTACAAACAGCCTCAAGGGGAGCACTTCCCACTTCCAAAGCAGTTCTTACAAACACAATGAACAAGCATAGAGAGATTCACCTTAGCTCGATGTAGGAGAATCCCAGGAGGAATTGCAATGCTAGTCCAAGGACCATTACTGTGCTTCCTGCAGACCATGCTCTATCAGGCTTTTCTTTCTGGTTGGAATAATGTCAATAAAGTCTAGAAAACCTTGTATGATCCTCAGAGGAGAAGATCTTAACCATATTTCCACACCACTCTCCTTTTTCTTTTCAACAGTGTCTGTATTACAACCACTTCTCCTACACTGAAGTAACCTGCAAATAAATTAAGGGCTAAGAAGTCATCCTTCATGCAGTTCCAGCTGAATAGGATTTGATCTGTTTTTATTTATTAATTGAGTTACTGATCTATTATCTTCAATAACATAACAACTGATGTAAGGAGATGGATCTATCTCCATTTAATATTCAGTATGGAGTTGTACATTGAGACAGATATGAGAGAATAAGAATTCCTTGTCATATTTAAGCCTACTGAGCCCTGCAGATCTCTTCTTCTAATATCACTTTTGATTTATCAAATCTGATTTGGGGCTTATAGCCTATATAGAGAGAGAGTTCTCAAATTCCTAATCCATTTGCCAACAACTATCTTCTCTGCTTTACTACTTCATCTTCCTTATTCACTGATCTGAAGGGCTGGAGTTTAAGCTGATTTAGCAAGGAGAAAAAAAGCAAGATTTTTATTATAAGGTTTGACAATTATATATGTGCTGATCCAGGGACCAAATAAAACACAAATGCCTCTTTTCTGTGCCACTAAATGCAGGACCCCACACCGATGACCTGTGATGGAGCACGTACAAAGCTTCCCGCTGAGTAAACACAAGTGGCCTAAGTTTGTCACCC
>VZSG01000051.1:1867234-1957647 GCA_013398315.1 Nothoprocta pentlandii
TTTTTTTTTTTTTTTAAGAGGGAGTTTCTTCATAGAAACTGTGTAGATCCCATGCAAGTCTTGTTGCCAACCTCAATAAGAGCCCCTTCAGATCGGCCCCTCAGTCCTGGCCCTTGTGCATGGCCAGCATCATCTTCCAGTGCTTCATCCCTCCTGCTTCTCCCCTCACCATGTGATTGCACTTGTTCTGATTCCCTGGAGATCTTTTTCCACAATTGAAGCATTTTTAGAAAGCAACTTGCTGGGTCTGACTTGGCTTTTCCCGTTGAAATCTTCCAGCAAGTAAACGTCTGGCTCTGAGTTTTTCAGTTAATGACTTAAAAATGCAAAGAATAAATTACAAATACAAAATAAAACGTACTACTCCCTTTATTTTTTGCTCAGAGGCAAATTGTGCTACTTTAATTTAACAGAAAATGAGCAGCTTTATGACTAGATGTGTTGCAAATAAACTGACAACCTTTATACAATACAATTACTTTATTTTATGTGATATTATTATTATCTGAGCTATCTGACACTCTCTTATGGCTCATATAAAAATTCTTATTTTAGCGTAACTCTGTGCTTAAATAGATCCCTTTGTACTATGTCAAATAATCCCTCTCCTCTCACATTAGCATTTGCAGCCTCCAAAACATACAGAGCTCTGTCATACTCCTATCTCAGCTCTTGCAAAGCTTGGGTTTTAGAACCATGGTCAAAGCAAGTCCTTGCACTCATCTGCCACACAAAAACATATCTCCTGGAACAACTCAGTGCCATGGCATGGGAATGAAGGCTTTCCTTTGCTTAGGCGGAAATTTTTGATGGAAAAATGTATGTTTCTGGAATAAGAATCAGGATAACCGAGCTATTTTGCTTGCTCCCTAGATGCATTCATTCAAGTGGCTGATGCTACATCGGGCCAGGCAGATGGACCCATTTGTTACCCCTTCCTCAGCCACATGCTACATATTTAATTCTTCTGATTCTTCCTCACAAATTCCTCCTTGGCTCAGGAATCCTCTTAGCAACTCTTTGCTTTGCTCCCTATGAATCTCTCAAGAAACTAAGCAGATAACAGCTATTTTGTTTAACAATGACCTAAAAGGCAGAAAATTTTACCCTTTTTAATATGCCCTTTGCATCTTGACAAAAAGCCCCAGTCCCTCTCTCTTTCCTGTAGCCCACAACTTGAACAGAGCCAGGAGGACACGGTGAGATTTGATGCAACACGGCTCAAAGCAGCTGCTATTTCCAAATCCTCTCCGTCAGCATCATGTGTTTTCACAGGTCCAGGTACCAGCAGCTACTGATTTTGATGGCAACCTCTGGCCCATTAAAAACTGAGTTGCCCTGCCTTATTATAAAAGTATATATAGAGATGCCTCTTCTGCATTAGCAAGATTTTAAAAATTGCATGCTCTTTACAGCATTTCTCTCTTTCTGCCTGGTTCTAGCATGTGATCCAAATAATTTTTTCATGTATCTCAAACCTATTTTCTCTTGAGAATATGTGGAAAAGACTTCGCTTTTCTGGCAATAAGTGCATTGCTACTGTAAACAAGATTTTTCTGAGCTCTTTTTAATGAAGATAATTAGGAAAACATTATGAAACAGATTATTAGTCACAAGCAGCAAGTAACAAACCCACTGTGTCTAATTTATTATTAGGTTACTTCTACTAGAGCTGGAGACACACTCACCCTGGCCACTCTCCTAATACAGCTAATTCTTGGTATTTGGTCACAATATATTAAAACACTACGCAGAGGACCGTACTCTGACAGTAACAGACATTATTTACTGTTAAATACAATTGGATGAACAGGAAAACAAACATTTGTCTATATGTAGTGTGTTAAAGAGCAGGAAATAAATGGTCCCCAAAACTACATAAGCCCTCAGCACTGGGGCATCCTTAAAAATGTTAACGGGGAGGAGGGTGGCTGTTGTGACAATAAGTACAAATGTAGGAAGAGCAAGCAATGTGCTCACCCTACTGACAGCAAATTTTATTATTTCCTAGATCTCTGACACTCTTGCTCCTCAATATGACCCCAGAAAGCATCTTGGCTGATTCAGAGAAATCACATCAGTGCCTCCGGTATATGACTAAACCCTGAAGCCACCCTCAGGAGGAGATTGCTGGTTCCCTCTAGCACCACTAGCCATATGTCTCCTCTTTCTTTCTCCACTTTCTTAGCCTCATTTACTATGGAAACAAGGCTTGTGTGATCCTGCTGCCTTTTTTAATTCCTTCACCTCACATACAACTTCTAAACCTGTGGGTCTATTTTGGTCAAGTTTGACAGATGACTAGAAATCTCAAAGACAGCTGGATTCCTAAAAGTCTCCTCACAGTAGTCAGCTGAGAGAAAAAGAAAAAGAGGAACACCTTATTAATATCCCCTGTAGGTCCCTTATCTGAGAGAAAAGGCAGTAGCATAAATTATCATTCCACCAGATGCAAGTCAGTCCATTATAACGGGACTTAAACATGCAAGAAGAGTTTCCACCATAACTTCCTTGGGCAGAAAATTCATCCAGCCACAGGACACGTACCCGTAGAAAACCAGGCTTCATTATTTTTGGGGCTCACTGAACTACTTATATTTTCTCTTCTCATTTTCTGTGTGTTACGAGAACAAAAAAGACACTATCGTTTTTTGCAGCGCTGCTGTATTTGTTAGGAGAAATGAAACTAAAAGCAAAGCCTTTGGCATCACCACACCAGCCTCGGAGAAGCTGATCTGATCACAAGCTATCTCTGTTTCTTTCCTAGTAAGACTGCCAGGAAAAATCTGTCCCACAGAAGACAGACGATGATGCATCTTTTCTTTACTAATCTCGTCTTGCTCCTCTTTTGAGTGTTTTGGTTTTTCTTCAGGGAAGCAGAATTAGGTTTCAACAAAAACAACAGCAGCAGCAGCTCCATTATCTCTACTAATTGCTCTTTTTCTCCCAAATATTATTGTGACACCTGAACATCCCCAAACCTGGCCTTTCCTAAGAAGAATCTCTCTCAGTAGCTAAAGGAAAAAGGATTAAGGGATACTGTTAAAATGAAAGCCCTACTTAATACCTAACATCAATTCTTTAACATTCTTTCCTTTGCCTATATCTCTAATGAAAGGTTAAAAAGATCTTTAAGGCTGATTGTTGCCATGGGACTAAGCAGCCTGTAGTCTATTAATTCAACTCCCAACAGTTTGTTTAACTAGTTAGTGTGCAGCACTAGCAGGATCATGCTGACATCCTTATTTCAGCCCTCTGTTCAAGTAAAATAAATGCAGCTTTTTCTAAAGCTGCATAACTCCAGCTACAGACTTACAATTAAATTCAAGCTGAAGTTCACAGTGAAAGTGAAGTGAAATTTCTATCAGCTTCTGTCAAGAAGCCTGGCATTCTGGACCATAAATGAATTAAAGATAAATAAGAAAACAGTATATACCATGAGTAAGTCAACAAGCTAATTGCGTATTCTTTTAAAACTAATAATTGATATTATTTTTTCCCATCAGAAGGATGATCAGCAACCATTTCTTTAGAAAGCAGAAGTGAGGATGAACACAGACTCTTACTGGTAGAGTAAGGTCTATGGACCTGGAGTTCCATCATGGTTTCCTTCTTACTTAAAACAATTTCTATCCTTCCTTAAATTACGCTTGGGTCTGAACTTATTTAATTTCCCTTCCTCTCTCTTTCGATGACAGCTTCTTCTTTTTAAAGGATGCCCTATTATCCTTTTATGGCTTTTTATTATGTGGTTGGACTTACCAGTGATCTGGAGAGAAAATTTAGGTGACAGCAAAATTGATAAAATGTACCAATTTACTTTTGCTAAAGTATGAAATTCAAACATCCTGCACATGGTAATAAGATATTTGGATATCAAGAATACATAGGCACATGTTTCATATGAGGGACTGTATGTGCATGTATTCTTACAGGAAGAACTTATATGCACTGGGTGAGATAAAGCACTTTGTCCCATCTGCACCGTACATGCAACTGCAAGCATGATCTTGCAAAGTGTCCTGCAAGCAATTGTGCTTAACCCTGACCTTGTCAAAATGACTCATGAAGATGATGTTAAATACACGTAGCTGACAACGTTCACATAATCAAGAACAAAGCAGTCTAATCTTTCATATAGAAAATTACCGTCAGTGACAACCACTAAAAACTAAATCACTTAGAATAGAGGATATCAGAATTAAGCAGTACTAAACTTCATAACATTGAAAAATGCATAGGGAAATTCCCAATCCAAGTTAGACTCAACAGTGTTCACAACTGTGATGTGAGCTTCCCATCCTTTTAGCCTCTCTGTTACCTTCTGTAGATGTTTTCTTCTACAAAGGTACTGAGCCATTAACTCCCACTTTAAACCAAACAAGAGAATAGGCAGGGTTTCAGTCAGGATCCTCCACAACAGACCTCCCCTGTGTGATTAATGAGGTATTGAGGAAGATGAATGCATGTAAGCTCACTCTGAGTAGAGCAAGCACCACCTTGGAGAAAGCTTTTGATGAGAGGAAATTGCTCTGTATTAAGAGCTCTCTGGAGCCAAGGCAGAGACAAAAGTTACATTCAGTTCCCTGTAAATGAGTTCTACTCTCTGTCTTCACAACTTTAACTAAACGGATGAAAATGGTTGAACAGGAAGACTTGGTTACTCTTGAGACTCCATAATTTGCTCTGTGAATGCTCTACAAAGAGATGGGCTGGTAAAGAAGAACATTGAATTTAAGCAAAATACAGTAGTTGTAGCACTTCTGGTGTCAAGAGGCAAGGCACATGATTCAGGCATTGTAAAGGAGCTCTACTGTAAAGGTTGGAAGCTGGAATAAGAATGAGCACACATTTCATGAGGAGCATGGCCCTCTACGCACAAAGACACCACGTGTCTTAGGAGAACATGAAAGAATTCAAGTGTTGTTCATTAGATGACTAAATGCATCAGATAGAGGAAGAAATTAAGATGAATAGCAGTCTCACCGAGGATGGGGAAGTTTTAATCAAAAATGCTCCATTTGGTGCATCAGACAATCTAGTCAAAAGAATGCCAAAGAATTATTCAGTTCCTTCCTTCCTTCCTTCCTTCCTTCCTTCCTTCCTCCCTCCTTCCCTCCCTCCCTCCCTCTTGTGCTAAGATTTAGTTCTACCCAGAACTACCACTATTCTACCCAGAAATTTCTAAAATTAGCACATTTGTTCCTAATAGGAAAGTTTTCCACCATCATGTCCAGGACCACTTTACTGGGAGGGTGATCACGGAAGCATTCCTTGCAACTCCTGTGTTCGAAATAATGCTGAACTTTTCTCTTTATTTCTTTCTGTTTATAACCAGGCTTGAAATTTTCTTTCTTTAAAGAAGCCTTTAAAACCTTCCCATTTTCTCTGGATAATACATCTCTAAACTACATTGTTATACTCTAAGAAAAGGACCATTTTCTGTCACTTGGAAACCCACGCCTCATTTTGAACTGAAATAAACCCAATAATAAAATTAATCTGAAGCACTCTTCCTCTGGAGAGAGTCAGGAAAAATATGACGGGTTATAAACTGAACCACAGGATACAATAATGCAGTACAGGCAATACTGGGAACAGAGACTTCCACTAGCTGGGACATGTCATAGCTCAGCAGAATGGTTAGTGCATTACCGTGGGAAACCAACACAGATAATGACAGAATAATAGTGAAGGCCAGATAATAAAAAATTGCAATCATATTGAAATTCTGGGAGAGGATCGGAAAGGTTTCTTAATATCCTGGTCTGTAAAGGCAAAGGATTTGCAATTCTCTCAAAGCTGATGGTTTTTCTGGGATCCAGAAACATTCAACTGAAGTTCTGGTGCCGAAACAAGGGAACCTTCATCATGATTTGGGCTTTTATTTTTAGATGTAGCAAAAATTACTGTTGTGTACATTTCCTTTTGGGACATCCTGTTAAAAACACCTTTTTTTTTTCCAGAGGAGTAAAGTCCCCACATAACTTGTTAGACTTGACTATTCAGCTGCAGAGAAATTCAGGTTGCAATGTCGGGAACACAAGTAGCAAGATACAGGAATTAGAGGCCCTGATTGAAAACTGGGGTATCTCTTCTGTCTGAAATTCCTTTCAATATTTTCTGTGAAATAGGGATAGTTATGGCAATTTCCTAAGTGCGAAGGGAGGGTCAATTTGTATCAGATAAATCTTATAGTTCTGAAAAACACTATCTGTGCCCAAAATTAATAAATCAGAACCCCACAACGAAAGTGCAGGGCATGTCTAACGGGAGAAAAGCTAAACGAGGGAGCAGATTTCATTTTATAATTTTTATGACTGAGAGATGAACTGACAGGCGCTGACAGTGACAAAGAAAAGATACTGCTCTGGAAATCGGCCAGTTTTTCTGAAGCTGTTATCCACAGAAAGGTAACAGACGTGATGTCTCAGTTACAGGGCACGAGAAAATACAGCCAGGGCACTTGGCAAGGCACAACACTTGTTTAACCCCTTTCAGAACATTCCAGACTCCCCAAAAATTAAGCAAGCTAGAAAAAAAAAAGATGAGCATAGAGGTCATAATAAAATAATGGAAATTCTATAATCTAGTCTGAGTTCTACTCTGAATTCTGCTCAACTTTGGGCTTTTTTTTTTTCAAAAACAGCAGGTAATGGTCTTACAAGGCAGTTGCATTTTGCATTTTGGGAAACTCTCGTTAAGATTATAATACCTGCCATGAGAAAAGGCAGCATTAATAAGACCAGATCTTACAATCCCCTTTTTCTGCAAGTTTTTTTCTCTGCTTCACTTGACTGAAAAACTGGATTAGCCACAAGCAGCTCTCAACCTATCCAACAAAAGGGCCAATTACATACATATTTAGGATAACATAATTTTGCTGCACGACAAAAGTGTTAGGAGTTTTCTCCTACAACATTACCCCATTTCAGAGGCACCACAGAACTGACAAACATTAAATATTTCATGAGGCTGGACTGAATACTGGAATGCTCTAAGAAATTCCCTTTTCATCATAGACGAATGTCTCCTGTACTTGCTAGGCCCCGAGAAGTAAAAGGAAGACTTTACCATTTGTTGGCACCCTATGGCACTAATCTTACAGGTACTAGCAAAACAATACTACTTATTTTTATATTCCAGTAGACGACACCTCTATCTGGTCACCTAGACTGAGGTAATACACATCTCAAACACTTCAGTAGCTTGATTTCCACAAGACTTTCTTTGCCTTTTCTTATGATGGTTGCTGGCCATTGATTATATTCCTCCCTGTTGTTTCGCTCCATACCTGGACCGCTGATTTCCCTTACAACTCCAAAGGCACTGTGGGCAGACACTCTGCTCCCTGAATGCCACGCTTGGCTCTCAACTGCAGTGCTATGCTCTCACCATCTTAAGCATATCTTACAACCCTTGCACTCTTGAGGAATGTAGGTACTTTATTTTGTTTTTCTATTTTAGAAGATATTTTAAGGAGCTTCCTGTAAAAAGCCTTTTGAAAGCTTAGAGAATTAGACCATCCAGTAGTCATTTCTACTTCATTTATCTCAAGAGCCGGAGCTCCAAGGGAGAACTGACTCAGAATAGAGAACATCTAGTTTACCCGGACAAGAGTATCACTCAACACCGTTGCACATTAAGGAAGAATGTATTTGATTGCTCCGTTATTTAATCACCTCTGCTTGATTCAAGACAATTTATTACAATCAACTGAGAACATTAATCTGATTCCCTCTAGTTCCTTTACTGAAAGGTACTGAAAGTACCAACCATCACTGGAGACAGCAGCATCTCAAAAGGATGTCCTGGACTCAAAGGCAACATCCACCAACTCTTTGCCCAGCACATGCTTCATACAATGGGCAGCACAAATTCTGTTGCTGTGCTCCTCAAAGGCCCCAGGCTAGTTTCAAACACTAAGTAGTATTTGCCTCTCCCAAGATTGACTCATTTTTTAAATCCTTACCAGAGTGATTAAACTAACAAATAGACCATAAACCATTTGGCTATCAATGCATATTGCATGAACTGTGTTTTATTAAGCGGAAATCTGAATCTCCTGCACAAGGAGTGAATCAATGCCACAATTTCAGTACCGATACTTTTATGATTACACGACAAAACTTGCATTTGATGCATTACTTAATAGCTCAGGTCTTGAAGGGAAAGTATTATAGTAAAAAAGAAAATCCAAAGTCTGTAATCTATAGAGGAAAAAGTGTAAAAGGAAATACCTTGCATTTGTGAGGAATACACATAGCAGTGTTCTTTCAAAAATCTACCATTAAAGTTTATACAAGCCTAAGACAAAGACAACCAAGGAAATCTATGGATTTAATGAAATTTCTGGACTGTCTCTTCATTAGCAAGGATTTGACATGCTAAATTACTACTTTGCCTTTATTATTTTACAGGTATTTTATTGTATCAACACAGTTATGGGATTATCTTTAGCTTATTAGCTTGAAACAAAGCCTCCCTCTGAATCCTAGTGGCAACACAGAAGACAAAGTGTTTTTTCCTGATTCTTGGGTGACAGAAGAGCAGGAACTGAAGAGTAGAAGGGCAGACAACAGATAGCAAAGCCCAATAAGCAGAGCAAACCTCCTATGTCTGGCATAGGATCGCTTGGTCAAAAATACACACTAAAGCTGTGGCTTGCCTATATCATACATTGATTCCTTCATTTGTTCATATTTAGTTCTTTGTGGGTATACCTACGGGAAAAGTAATGAAGAAAATGAACAATTCTGCTTTCCTCTTAGTATTTACATGCAATGAGCTAGTAAAACAGCACAACTTATGGTCCCATGAGATCAAAGACTGATCCACATAGGAGCTGTCATTGTCACCCAAAACATCTCCCCAAGACTACTCTGGTTTTGACATCGACTTTAAGCCATCTTCGCCTCCCTTACTCTCTTCTGCCTGGTTTTACTGATACAAGAACATTGCTACGCTGGTCAGAGCCCCGGAATCAATAAAGCCAAGCTAGAAAGAGCCGCACTCCCTTCTGCCTCGTCCATCACCTGCCAGCCCAGGTCTGCTGCCAGAATGCCATTTTTCACTTGACAAAAAGCCTCTCTTGGAGCTTGTTGGTGCAGGTACCTAAAACCTTATATACATTAAGGCAACTGAATTGATACCCTGTCAGATGGAGAGAATCTCTTTATTTCTGGCGAAAGTTAATGATGATTTATTAGGCAGAACAGACAGGTCCCAGGACATGTTTGCAAGGACTTGTCAATCAGAAAAAAAAATCCTCTGGAGATTTTGACTAGGCTTATTTCATACTTTTTTTTTATTTAGGAGACACAAGAGGAAAACGGGACTTCAGTTTGAAGCACTTCACAGAACATGAAGCTTTAGAGAGATAAAATGCCAGATGAAAAAGGACATTTTATGTCACTGAGGACAATCCCATACCGTCACAGAAAAGAAACTAAGGAAATGTGTATAAGAGATTAGGATTTGGGGGACTGTAGAATACAGACAAGATAGTTGACCTGGAAGATTAACAATTAAAAAGGAATGTCTGAAATCAATTTAATGCAAAGAACATTGTCCTAGATCTTAAGAAATGACAACCAAACACCTTCAGATAACCAAATTCATGATCTCACCATATTATTATTATTGCCCTCACTGTTAGACTCGTGAATCTTTGCCAGAGCAGAATAGGATTTTTAGCCCAAAAGTAAATGTCCGTATTTCAGCAGTCACCCTGGACTACCTTTGAAATGAGCATTTTTAGGGTGCAATTCATCTACCTTGTGCTAGACTACAGCAAAGTGAAGTCAAAGGTGAAGCACACGCTACAAGTGTCCACTGCTTTCCGAAAGGCTTGGTGAGATGAATCCTTTTCAAGTGACCATCTCACTGTTTACTGAGAGCTAGTTCACAGGAGGCTGAACTGGAGGGAAGAGAGGGTTAACAGCTGCATGTCACATCCTTAGGCATCAGGAAGTTCTCAGCTTCTCCAATTTGTTAAACTCTTGCCTGTTTTCTTCTTTTTAGCTCCATAGCTGTTGTCATAGGAAAGTCGGAAGGATAGAGGAGCAGTAACAGAGACCTCCTCCTACGTACAACAAGACTCGGAGGGAGCAGGTGCTGTTGGAGATGTGCGTCAGGATGTGAGCAGGTACAACAACAGAGAAGAAGCTCCATCATAAGCTTTGATTAGAAAGCATATGCAGCTTGAACTGCCTTCTCTATGTTGGAAAGTAGAAGTTGGAAAAATCCAGCAGAAGCTGGCAGGCCACGAGTGAATAGGAAGCAATCTGCACATCCAGACATCTTGCTTAAGGATTGCCTTCCTCACTCATTTTGACTAATCACTACCTGCACTGAGAGGGAAGTGGCAGCGTGCTCGGCCTGCAGGAGCAGCTCGTACAGCTCTCAGCTCATATTTTCAGCACGAGAAGAACCTACCAAGCTTTTAGCTCCGACACACGGGCCATGTGCTCTCAGTTCAGCAAGGCTGCTGCATCTCCCCACGCTTTGAAACAGGCCTTGCACTGAGCGTGTGGCTGTTCCTTGTATGGGAGAGCAACATTAATCACCTTCCAGAAAACCCTTATGCTCTGGTGACAACAGCCCGTACAACAGCAGAGCAGAGGCTGCATCATTCCTGTTTTCGGAGATTTATAGTGGAGCAGCAGGAGCTTGCTTGGGGCTGCTGCAAGGCCTCTCCTTGAGCTGCATTTTTATTTTAGAAAAAGCCAAGCAGATTTTGTCCTCCCCGCTTGAATTATAAAGATGCTTTCTCTTTGTACTCCCTGAAAGTGAATAAGGACTTCAGATGAGCGAGACATTTGCATGTCTTTCTTCAATGCAAGCAGTAGAGAAGGTGAACCCTACCACGCATCACAGGATTTGAAGTGAATATAAAAAAGCAGGGTGCTCTACCAAAGAGATGCTTTCTGTTATACACTTTCCTACCACCCATCATCTTCCCCTCGGCAGCAAGGCAGAATCCAGCTCCTAGAGCAGCCCAAATCACCGGAGAAAACTGCTTGACATTCACTGCGTTTCCTTGCTGGAATCAGTTCTCCCTCAGAGCCAGCGTCCCCAGACAGTCCTGCCACGATGGCAGCAGCGACTTCAAGAGCAGCCAGGGAAAGACAACCCTCCTCTCGCTAATCAACCAGAGGTCAGTGCTCTGCCTCCCAGTCTTATTACGGAGAGTGATGGCATCCCTCTTCATCTCTCCATCCCTATCTGCTTTGCCTTATTTATTTATTTATTTATTTTTTTAATAAAACACCTTACTACAGATGGGAATTCCAGACCAGACCTCCTTCTGCTCCTATATCTTTAGAACTACCTGGCGCTCAAGGGTTGGAGAGAGGGTAAGATAATATTCTCGCATGCAGCTTTTGGCAAGTCACCTTCTTCATCTAAGCCCCGTTACTGAATCTTGGTGTCAGGTGCCAAACACAATCTCTTGGGCCAAATCCCACTAAAAATGAGCAAACTCATTTGTACTGTAAAACTGCACTCTCACTGAATTCCCACTCTGGTACAAGGCAAGGAAAACCTGGAAAGTCAGCGAAAGAAGAAACGAGGCATTCACCCTCCTCCAAGGCCTCATGCGTAGAGGTGTTTTCCTGCACTTCCCTCCCCTCTAACTGAATTTACTTGCACAACTTCAACAGATTTTTAATATCATTATGGTATCTGTAGCAGACATTTTGTTGTGTCCTTGCTCCCTGCAGTTCCTCAGCCCATTTCTCCTTGTCGCTTGTGTAGAACTGTGCGTCAGCGGAAGGTTCATCATCACAGAAGCCAAAAGGCAGGGAGGAGAAATACCCACTACTCAAACTAATGGCCCCACTGATCGATACTAAAATGGAGCATCAGTTTAGGTTTTTTTTTTCTCAAGTGCTTGTTGCCTCTGCATAGAAAATAAATGCTCCAAATAAGTGCCTCAGAGGTCCACCTGAGATCTAGCTTTGTAATATAAAAGCATGAAAATGACCTGTTCGGGTCTCTCTAGTCTGTGACCACCAAAGGAAGGACCTTCTAAGTGAACATGCTACAGAAAAACAACCCTCATTACAGTGGGGCTGAATTTTGCCCTGCATTGCCTGTATTTTAATTTTATTACTATTACTGCTCCTTTCCACAGTACTGGCCAATGGCACCTTGTGAGAAAACACCTACTGAACTCAGTAGTCATTTTTATAGACCTCTATTGCTTATCTGTAGGAAAACGTATAGGGAGCACCTTGTCTTCCAACTAGCCTCCATAGAAGCTCTGGAAGGTCCCATATGTGCAAGGAAGAGAATCAGTGCTTTGACCCAGCCTAGAGGAAGAGCCAGGGTAGGCACAGACCCCCACATCAAGTGGTGAAAAGGCTTGGAGAAGTCTGTGCTGCCCTGAGCCTGGCTTAGCAGAAAGACAAAGCCCTAAAGTTGGGCAGCCTGCCTGTGTGCAAGCTGAGGGTGTCCCCTCCCATCAGACTGCTATAAAAATTACCATAAATCAGCTTTAATACTCCTGCTCCCATCCTGAGTTTCCCAACAGCCCAGTGCACCACACTGACTTTTTGTTTCATTTTATGACATAGCCCTTCCTTTCTGGAAGGTGTTTGGGAGATTATATGGAAAGAATTAAATTGCTATGTATAGGTAGTATCACGTGGGCCAGAACTCTGCTAATTCCTCCTAAAGGAGGATAAATTAGAGCCTGTGATAGCATTTCATAGGATGATCCTTATAAAAAAGGAGCTCCACACTAGTGGGTTTTAAAGTCTGTAGGACTGTAAAAAAAACAACAAAACTTAGAGAACGACTTGCGTATCCCTCATAAAAAAAAGATACTGATTCAGGTATAATAAAATAGCCTCCATCTTGCCTGCCAGGATCAGGTCAGTTACTTTTTACTTAATGCCTCTTTATTTTGGATTTAGTGCGCATTATAAACACCTTGCAAGGAGCGGACGTGCAAGCGCTGTGATTTAGCACCACGGGTGCTACAGCAGCTTTGCTGTGCTGGAGCCGAAGTGACAAAGTCATGCATTGTGCAGCGGGTTTGCTTTTCTCTCTTTTTTTGTTTAAATTAAACTCTTTGTATAAATAGTCATTCTAGCTGATTATATAATCTCCCACATTTAGAACGTCTCCGTTGCAACCATGGCAACTTGCAGAGCTGAACGCATTAGGTTCACATTTCTTTCTAAATTTGCTGAAGAGGGTGAAGAAACTGCTCTGGAAACCCTCCTCAGACAACCTACATTTGGTCTGTGGGTACAGAGCTCAATCCGTCCTGGATGGATGGAACCCAATGTCCTAAGCAGGAGAGGACTCAACGCCTGCAATGTTGCAGGGTGCCCACTGCTGAGCACATAACAGTATTACTGCAGAAAATACAAACATTTCAAATGATTAACAAATTAAATAAGAGCATAGAGCAGCACCCGAGCTGGAGAATGATACTGCTAACGTGTGGAGCAGGCAGAGCTCACGGTATCTGCACGGGTTTTCTCACCTTGCGTCACCGCCTCACTTCATCTTTGGCCTGGAAAAACAAAAGCTGAGACAAAGGGCTCAAAAATTCCTTTCTCATGTGACTACTAATTAATCTGAGGCTGACGTGAGCTGCCCTGAATATAGATATTTAGTCCCAACTTGCCACCTGCAGGACATGGGCTTCATGGCTCAGATGAAGGGGATCAACTTAATCGTGATGTTAAGGTGACTTTTACCAAATTGCATCAAAGGTGCAGAAATGTCCATACTCTAGACTATCCAGGTCCCATTTTCACTGCTCCTCAAGAATCTATAAAGGATGGCAAGGCAAAGCAAACCCTAACACTATAAAACGAAAGAAAAAAACAGATTTTAAAGAAATAATTAAAGAAAAATTGTACCTGGATAAGCTAATTAACCATTGTAATCATCTACCGTATCTTTGTATTTACATTATAATTCCGGGTATGTTTGTAGAAGTGATGAATCATCACAACGAGGTCTTTATTTCTCTCATGCCGTAAATACCCTGGGTGACTTACGTGGCCAGATTTCCGAGTAGCACACCTGTCAAAATGCCCTGTGCTGCATGTAACTGCACGAGCAATATCAGATGCAGACAGGGATTTTGCTCTTGCAGCATTTCACAGCCCCGGGGACTGAAGTCCTACCATGCCAGATGTTGTATCAATCCTCTGGTCAAATATATAAGAAGTTAAATTGTGTATTTTCAATTGCCCATCTGCCTCTGCACCACAGTCAGTTTTTGTGCACATTGCCAGGTATGACCTGAGAGACTCCAGATCTCTTTGGCTCACTTATAAATTTGCCTCGCAGCCCAGAGAGTGTTATCCTCATACGAATACGACAACTGCAAACCAGGAAACAGAAAATATTCATTCATATCCTATTTAAATCAAGCAAAAAATTAAAGCAAGGGTGTCACACTTCCTATTCTTGGCGTTTTAAAGTTTGTACGGGATTTCATCCCTTTCTTCAGTTGGATATTTACAGCAAGAATAGGCCCAGCCATGCATAGGCAATGCATGGCTACAACAATAATTAAATTTAGGAAGGAGAAGTGGCAATCAATATTTCGTGTAGAAACTGATTCTGATTATACTTGATCAATGGTGATGCTAATAACCTATTTATATCAATTAATTTCTTGGCAATTACAGCTTAATTACTAGACTGGCCATACCAAGGATGCCTTGAAATTGTTTGACATGAACTCATATATGTATCTTTTTGTTTTATATTGGCATGAGCTTTGACACCATTAAGTGCTTGTCTGCTTGCTGCAGACCAGAGGGAGAACAGAGACAAAATAAAATAATTACTTGCATTTGAAATTGAATCGGAAGACAAAAAAATAAGGCAGCTGAGCTTGCACATTAACAGTAGCTTGTTGCTTTAATTTGTTTTCCAATTGATGCTTTTTAATTCCTTTTTTTCATTATGTTAGGAGCAGGGATAAATTCTGCCAGAGTTAATACTTTCGTAGAGATGCTAAACTCATTTTAAGTGTTCCTATTCTCCTACCTGGAGGAGATAGATCTTTTTGTTATCTTTTTCCCTGCCTGATAATCCCATGGAGGACTGAATAAACTCACACATTCAAGGGAATAATGGTAGCACAGTTAGCCTGACATACGCACAAACCCACCAGGACTCAGGATAAGGTGGAGAGGGTGTTTCAATAGGCAAATAAAAAAGCCACCTGAGCCTCCCTTTCGGAATAATGGGAGCAGGAACATCTCTGGGAGCCAAGTACACAAACGAATTAATACAACTCTTGGCCCCTTGTTGGGCATTATTCACTGCCCTTTATTAGGTGCTTCCCTGGAAACCTAGGCAAACTTTTACAGCGACTTTCCTTTTTCATTTTCTAGGGCCAAATGGTCTGAAAGAATGTAATCCTGGAAGCCTTTCAAGAAGTCTGAATTTATAGGCCAGTCTGAACTTATTTCCATTTGAAAGGGCAGTTGGTGCAGACCATGGCTGGAGCAGCTCAATTGGATGGCCACAGCTCCTTTGAGCTGTGATCACGAGAGGACACAAAGGAAAGAGATAGGAAGGCTCGTGTTAACTTAAAAATGCATAAAGGGTGTCCAGATTCAGAGGTATGTAGTTAAGAGTCCACATTTAATAATTTTGGGGGGCAACATCTGTTTTTTTTCTATGCAAAAGCAATCTTACACTTAGCTGGGAGAAGAACAGACTCATAAGCACATCCTGGGAAGCTCCTCTGCATAAGATTTCAGTATAGGATCATGTACTTCTCTTAGCGCTTTCTCTAGGAAAGAATACTTCCCTATGAAATACTCGAGTGTATTTAGCCTGTTGCTCTCTGAATTTGGATCAGTTTGGGTTGCCTTAGACAGACTCTTAGTGAACACAACCTTTCTAGAGAGACAAGAACACAGTGCTCCAAAGAAAGACGGGCGGGTAGCATGGGACTTGGTTGTCGAATTAGCTCAGCACCATGAGAAAGCAATTGTGGACCCCAAATCCAGTAATATACAGACTAGTAATACAAACAGCAGCTCTTCCCATCTGAAGCTAAACATTTTCTAATAGAAAGCAGAGTCAACAAAGCATAATACTGAACTATTTCCCTATCCTATAATATGCTACACACTGTCCTATTATTTTTCCTGTAATCATTCCAGAATCAGGAACAGAACAAACGAGCACCATTACTATGGTAATTCCCTATTTTCTAGCTGCACAAAGGCCATTTGGCTATCCTGGTTTCATAATAGTTGGTAATTACTGACTTTTTAATGGCTACCAAAAGGTTGGCCCAATAATGTTGCAAAATATAAGGAGGAAAAGAGCATTGCTGTTTAGACAT
The DNA here is from genome assembly GCA_013398315.1 of Nothoprocta pentlandii. Taxonomy (NCBI): domain Eukaryota; kingdom Metazoa; phylum Chordata; class Aves; order Tinamiformes; family Tinamidae; genus Nothoprocta; species Nothoprocta pentlandii. Next base: position 1,883,574 of record VZSG01000051.1, read on the forward strand.
TCATTGCTATGGTGAGTGGACCTTACGAAAGGAATTAGTTTATGTAACTCATATTTCATGAAGGCAAATGAACTTGCAAATGTCCTGTAATTATAATAATTATTTCTGCTTGGTATTTAATTACTCTACCTAATGAGCCAGCAGAACTATAATGGGCAGGTAAAGCTCTGATTAAATTGTCTTTCTCTTGCAATTTGGTTTCTAAAAAAGGACAGAGGGTTCAGTGTTTACCGCGGCACATGATTAAGTAATGCCACATTTTGGGTGATTTTCAAGATGTGATTAGCTGTGGCCACCCTGCTTCTGTTCCTACCACAGAACCATGACCTGCACTGGGCACTAAGCTCCTGTTCCTGAAAGTACTTCTGCTGATGTTGATTACAGCACAAATAAATGAGCGCTAAGGTGCGAGCAAAGTTACTATAACAACAGATGTCTGGAAGAAAGAAAGAATCCATTCAGATCATCTGGAAACTGTATTCTAAAAGAAAAAAATACACTCGAGTAAATGAAACCCCAGCTTGAGTTAAACAAAATGCATTGTTTTGATTTGATTTGGGGCACTTGAAAGTGCAGGATAATGGGAAGCAAAGTGGTAGATCTGTGAAGGGATTTTGTTACCATTCACAAAGCGGTAGGGGAAGCAGTATGCAACTCTTGATCTCACATCCAGTTAGAGGACTCTCCGAAAAGATGGATATTCAGGCTCAAAGCTCCTTTTAGGAAACTTTCCCACTCACAAGACTTGCAAACAGTCCACAGCAGACCTTTCTGTTTTGCAGCCTGGTTGAGGAACCTCATATAGGTCTGGACTTTCATGCAGGTGAGGAAGTCTAACCCAGCTACCAACCTCCACAGCATCCAGTGTTGGTCATAACTGCTCTAAGGTACAGGCCAAAACAGACAACCAGTTCCCTGCTCCCTACACAGATACCATCATTGATAACACCTGCTCTGGTGGTCTGCAACAGAGCTCTCTGCCTTGGAAGGGAAGGCAACATTAAACTCCACTACCTTGTGCCTTCTGTGTAAGTAAAATCTCCACTGTGGCCAGCTGAGAAATTTGCACAAGCACCAGGATCTCTAAGGCAAGAGGCTGATTTGCTGTGACCTCTTTTTAAAATGAAAATGAAGCATAGAAATGCTGGAGTCTGAGGGCAGGGGAGCACTAATTGTCAGAGGCGGCAACAGCAAAAATAGAGGATTTCTCTCCCTTATCAAACTGAGGGAAAAAATAAATATAAGGAGGAAAAAATAAATATAAGGTTTGTTATGGCATCACATCTGAAAATCTGGAGGCATCTGCAAAATTCCATGCATTTCAGCTTAATATAAATATGAACTATGATTCTATGATCTGTTTCAAAAGAAACTGTTCTGAAATGCATAGAGATGTAGAATAAACACACTGAAAATATGAACAGGGGAGACGCTTTCCCTACAAGCCAATATTCAAGAATCTATTTCTTAAAGCACTAAATGGGCTGTGTTTAAGGCCTGCTGCTCAGTAATCCACACTTAGAAGGAAACAACTTACCCAGAATTTGTCCTTGCAACTGGCATTTTTGCAATACAAGATTCTCATTTTAATACCCATCATACTGTTCCTAGTCTTCAGGTGTATCTAAGCCCCAGAAACGGAGCCAGGTTTCATTTTAGTTTGAAGTATCAATACTGCTGACAATTAAACTTAATTGTATGAATAAGCTCCTTAACAGAATGCACCATTGGGCTTTCATCCAACCCTGTGCTGACAGGAAAAGGGAAATCTATATGCAGAGTGTATCAACTTCCTCTAACCCAGGAGAACAGGGCTTTATCAGGGCTTAATAGAAACATATAAGGATCCTGGCCTTCCTGCCTTTCCAAGAAATTTCCATTTTCCTCCTTCATGAAGTGTTCCATTAATAGTCCCTATCCTCAACAGTCTTCATTCCCCCAAGCACATTTTCTTGCAGGTAAATTTTGAGAAAAGGAAATAAATCTATTCATGAGGTTTAATTATTGGCTTTACCCACGCACACAAAAGACATGAAAAGTCTGAACAAAGAAGGCCCAATATCTTTTTGTGGAAATATCCTTTCTGAAATATTAATGCTTTGTTTCCCTCTAGGGTGGCATCTTTGTTTTTTGCTTCTTATACAACCAGCCTGTAACTGCGTCTGCTTCTACAACTAGAACTGCATGAAGTAAAGATGTTCTTGGGGCCCAAGGGTCAGTTGTTTTCCATTTCATTTCTTTTTGATTTAATTTTAATTTATTGTCCCTTATTCTATCACTTACAGAGGTCTGAAGGCAGCTACTAAAGTTGAATAAATCTAAATACCATTACCAATAATTGTATAAGCCTTAGCACAGATTTCTGTAGCACTTATAAACCCACACATTTTCATGATACATAAAGTAGTTCTAAGGAGGGGACTGTTAACCAGTATGGCTAACATGGTGAAACTCAGGTTTTTTTTGCCCTATGAATCAACAGATTTTTGTCTCCATGGTTTTTCATAAGCCATGGTTTTATCACATTCTTATAATTAGGAACGGGACAAGTCCAAACCCCAGACCAAATGCCACCAGACTGTGCAACAGTTTGGAAATAGATTCTTGTATTAATCAGTAATTTGTTTCTATTCCTGATGGAGAAAAACATCCAAACTATTCAACACCTTTGAAGTGTGACAGAACAATATCCTTTACCATCCCAAATTAGGATTTCAGAGCCCTCACTGAGTTTGTCCCAGTGCTACCACCTGCAGCAAGACAGTCACACCAGTCCTTGTTCACAAGCAGCAAACTGAGGTTACAAGTAAGGTCCAACCCACAGGCAAATTGAACGCCAACTTCACACAGAGGTCAAAATTATTTCTTCCAAGATCTGGAGGAAATTAGGAAGTTGATGACTTATTAGGACCCAAGGCTTTTCTATCTTACATTAACCTGACCATTCTTATACTATCTTAATCATTCAAACACCTTTACTGTGCTCCAGAGTTCAAACCAACTTCTGCTTTCAGGTCCCTTATTCAAAAATGCTTTAATGGGGAATAAGCCAGATTTCTGCTCAACGTCATGGTTCTGAGACATGCCATCAGTAGCATGAAGCAAAGGCAATATATCCCGTGCCAAAGAGAACACTCAAAATCCAAGGCAGCTAAAAATGCCACTAGAAACAACAGTGGTTTTCAGCAAAGTTTCCCTCTGCATCTGAAAGCAGTGTCAGAAAATAGGAAGACAGAGGAGCTTTTTCTTTTTCCCCTGACAGTAACTGGGTCTGAAGCATTTCATGATTTTAAAAGTTTGTGGGCTAGCCTGGCAGAAGATACTAACTGCATTACACACACTGGAGGAGAAGGAAAATCCAGAAATTGGACATATGAGAGATACAGAAAAGAAAGAAAACCAAATAGTTTATGTCTGGTGTGAGGCTGAGGAGCCAACCTTGCAACTTCTTTATTTTATATCTTGAAGAGGGCAGAATTTGAGTCAGCCACAAGATCCAAATATTGACTGAAATATGGAATCAAAATCCAGAAGAACTATAAGGAGACAGTGTTAAATGGGCAATGTCACAAGCAGTTGCCCAGAAGAGTATCATGAGGATAGTTTGTGGGGACAGGAAAATGCTTTGATACCGTGGGTGTTATAGAGAGGATTAAATACTCTAAAAATGAGCCTCAAAGGGACTTTAAATCTAATGGGCTTCCTCTTCCTCTAGAAGTGTAGTCGCAGGCAAACAACAATGATTTGGGAGCGTTTTACAAACCTATTACTCCACAGAAAGTCAGGAATGCAGCATCCAGAGTCTGCCTATTCCCAAAATAGCAGAGAAGAGTTTTATACAGTGGAGAAGGACTGATTGCCCATCATATATTATAGATGTAGGATTTACCAGCCAGGTGAGACCAGCTCCTTTCAGGTACTGCAGTGCCCAAATGATGCAAGGAAGGAGGAAGAGGAGCAGTGTCTGGAGACAAAAGGAAATTATGATTTTGTACAGCAAAACAACAGATTTTGCAGAATATCCTTAGAAACCCAGAACAACATAGTAATAAATAAAGTCATCAGAGCACCTTCATCTGAATAGAAAGTGAACTCGCTCCTGTTCTGGAGAGCCCAGAATCACTTCCCTTGTGTTCAGAGGAGTTCATGTCTCAACATTATGTCCACCAGAACCCAGCTATGCTAGAGTGGGTTTGCCTTCCCTTTGCACTTGTATTTATCAGCTCATATTTTAGAAAGCTTTATTTAATGTGTTTTAGAGCAAATCAGAAACTAAATTGATTCATGAGGATTTACGGCATTTTAATTACAGAGTGCGTTTCTGAATGATTTAAAGGCTGATAAGAGCTTGAAACATCCCAAGATTCAGAGAGAAAATGAGAAACATGACACTTTGAAAAGGAAACCAATTTTCCTCAACTTAAACTGTTGCTCATATAAACCAAATTATAAATATGCTCTGTGACTGCAAGGCTACAGAGGGCTGCTTATGAAAATACGATTCGTAGTACAATTTCCTTAGGTTTCAGCTGCTTTCTTTTCTCTACTGGCTTTAATGCAGGAAAAAAAAAAATCTCAGCATCTCTCCTCCTCACCCACCCATTTTTCTGAATGAAAATAAAATGACAAATCAAATTCTGCAGGATAGCTTGGGGATATTCATCTATTACAACCTGCCACGCAAGGAAAGAGAACTCAGGATAATCCTGAGCAAGTTTAGGGATATTGAAGAATCCTTTTTGCACTATTTATATAAGCAAAGACATTTGAACATGGCTATGATCCCAAAATTATGCCTAGTTTGGTGTTACAATTCACCACGTCGCGACGTCTACAATTCATAATAAGAAATAAAGACCAAGACATGTGATGATGGAATCTGGCTTTTCTGTTCCCAAAAAAAACCCCACATCCCTACAGGGCCATAAGCTGCCAGTCAGAGGGCAGAAAATGGGGCAACCACGTTGAAGATATGGAGAACTTCAGAGTACCTTCCTGAAGGCCAAGACTATTTTCAATGAAAATAGCAAAAAAATGACTACCGTATATCCTGAGCTCCAGAGTGTCCCACTTGGCCTCCAGCATTAGATGGTACTGGGACAGTGCGGGCTATGCTGTACAACTGATGACTGTGTAGCACTCCTTTAGATCAGTGGTCTACTTCAAATGCTTTGCAGTTAGTGCTAGAAAGCTCAGCAGTGCTAAGTTTCAAGTTAAAAATAAAAAATAGTCTGGCTTGGCCCATCTGGATACTGCAGATCTGGCACCGTCTCTGAGAAACTGGGCTTTAACCCAGTATCAGTAATGGAAAAAAAATGTATTTGCTAACATTCTTCTTTCACAAATGTTATGTATAGCACTTCCGAAAGGCACCAAATAAATAAAATAATCTTACTTTATCAGTAAAGATATTTTTCAGGGAAGCAAAATGCAGGAGTAATATTTGCTTATAAAGATGCATGGTAAGATGATAATGCGTGCTAAATATTAGTTTCTTGCAGTCCTCGGGCATTTATTACAAATGAATTACCGACCATTTCCTGGGTGTTATTTTCAACAACACATGAGCAGTACTGACATTTATGTATGGAAGTTATGCTGGAAAGTTCAGACTTTGGAAGCTCACTCGGGAGGATCTCCATTAAGGCTTGTTAGAACCAGTCCCTCCATATGCAGATGTTGAACCTAACTCTCCTACCAGCATGTACTTTTTCAGCCTTTTCTTCACAAGAGTGCTGCAAGTATCAAGTAGATCACTTATGAAAAGCAGCAATATCCTTTTTGTTTCTTCCTGGCTGCTGCTTTTCTCTCTCGGTGCAATCCTGGAGAAATTACGGCATAATTTCCCCCATGCTTATTTTCTAACGTGTGCTTCATCGCCGTACATTGAAATGGTAATCGCTGCTAAATGTATACCCTCAGCAACAGATGCCTGGCGTGTACAATACCTCTTCATTACCATTGAGCTTATCTGTTTGTTATATTAATCTCTTTAGCTTTTCAAAAGCTGTGGCACACACCGTAATTTTAAGCTCCCAGTTGATGACTCAGTCCATCAGTCCCAAGCACACACAGAGCAAGGCAAGCATCTGCCTAGCTCGACATTGCACCGTGTCGCACTGGAGCTTTCTGAGGATTTTGGAGGAGGAAGCTCTTTCCAAAGAGGAAGCTTCATTTAGGCACAACGAAGACAGCTGAAATGGAATGACACGAGTCGGATTCTGCCTGTCCTTACCTTCTTTGTAGCATCTACAACCTGCTCACCTACTCTGCAGATGCATCAAAATGACAACATCCATAAACTGGGTTTTACTCCAGGATCTCCAAGCATTAAACCAACAGATGTAGCTATGTTCACGGAAAGCCTCTATGGGCTCTTTGATTTATAGAGTAACGTAACTCAGTGAAGGACTTGGAGAAAAAAGCAACCCCCTCCTGAGTACTGTTCTCATTGGCTAAGTGAACTTCTATAGGTGGAGGAAGGATAAACCAGTTCTGTGCCTGTACCTGCTGTGACATGACCTGGAGACTAAAGAATCTTACGAATCTTGGTTCCCTCAGGAGCTCCCAAAGAGACTTCCCCAATGCAGATGTGGAGAAGGAAAATTAATGAAGGTGATAACTACAGCACTGGGAACTGTAAGTGAAGAAAAGGAGCGGGGATTTTAAGCAGGACATGCTGAAGAAACTGATGCTCATTTAAGCAGAAGCAGTTGCAAGTGAGAATTGCATAGACAGCATCTCTTTCAAGTGCTTTGGACCCCAAGACATTATTGAACACTGCATGCTATTAGGTGTGAAGAGGAATTAAAGGCTGTATCTCCAATGGACAACAGGAGCAGCAGGAGAGTTCCAGCAGAGCTAGAATGATCTGAAGATATGGAAGACAACTGGAAGGGATTTATGCAACACGTGAAGTGCAAGCAAGACTAAACAGAAAGGAAGACAGTAGATACACTCCTGACAGGGGCATGTTCTTACATACTCTAAGTGTAACAGCTTCAAGTGCTTTTCTGCCAACTAGGTTGCTCCAAATCCGAATTGCCCAAGTTTGATCCAAATCCTATGCCACTGAAAAAGAAAGCTTAATAGGCCAGTATATCAGGTCATGGTTTCTGTATGAGAAACAAAGAACAGCCATTTGAAAAAGAAATTTTAATTCATAAAGTATTACAGAGTTTAATATAATATATGAGTGTGATGGGGAAGACTTGGGAAGTCTTGGGAAGACTTGAAGTCCTGGGAAGAATTTGAAGTGCAAAGTAGAGTTGATAAGGCCCTACTCTTCACACCTGAAAATAAATCATCTTGCTGATTATTATATATAGGTATATACCATATATATTGGCATATATGATATATATATGAACATAAAATACTGTTTTTTATATATATATGGTACATATCACCAATAAAATATCAAGAAGAAAAAGTTCACTACAATGTTTAAAGGTTTGGAAACTGAAGAGAGAACAAGGGGAAAATTGTGAAAGTACAGAAAGAAGCACAAAACTTTAGAGCTGAAAGAGCTACCACATCTTGATTGCTTGTAATTACTTGGAATTTTAGGCCTAATCATTTCATTTGTTAAATTATGCTCAATCTGGGAAAAGAAAGATATATTATTAGGCTTGCTACTTGAAGAGGTTTAGCTTCTGAGATATTAGAAGTACAGAGATTTCCAAAGACACATTTTGTTAGGCAGAAAAAAAAAATGCTTGACTGAATAAAATTCGTTCTTTCAGTCACTTTTGGCCCTGGTGGTAGATGAATACTGTATAATTAGCATCAAGCTGGCAACTTTCCTTAGAACATTTGATGAAAAGAGCAGAGAAAACAAATGCCCCCTCCCCTATGATTTCCCTTTCTCCTAGGCAAAACCTACATTGGTAATACTTGGTTCCTCAGCTGGTTCCAGAAGTTTATGTAGGGTCTACTGAAAAAGCAAGTGTCCGTGTTTGGATTCCTGGCAGCAAGGGTGTCCTTCCAGTTCCTGGAGGAGCTGCCTTCACTATCACATGAAACCTGTATCTAAAACATGTAACTCCTGCTCACCCAGGCAATGATGTACGGCAAATATCTATGCAAAGCGGGGCATTATGCAGCTGCCTGCTGTGCGTTCACTTCCAGCTCTTGGATAGCAATCAGCTATGCAAAATGACAGTCATCCATTGCTTTGTGCATATCTTACAGAAAGAACTGAGAAAAATGTGGTCTTTGGTATTTTGATAAGGAAATCACATGGTAAACAAAAACTTTGAGGCTTCAATCAACATATCTGGCAGCAAAGATTCATTATACCAGGCTCCAAGCTTTGTCTGGAGAAGCCTATAATCTGAAAACAAATCTGGGGTAGAGCTCAACAACAGAGCATCCCAAGCAGTCAAATAAAAGTGGAGTTTGAGACAAAGTAAGTTTTGATTTCTTCGAGTTTGGACTTAAGACACGGACAGTATCACAGTATTTCCATTCCACTCATTTAAAAAAAAAAATAAAAAATAAAAAATAAACCTTGGCTGGTGAAGAATACATATTTTTAAATAGATTTTTCCCATAGCACGGCAGCCAGCATGTGTATTTTTCTAGTGCCCTCGTCACAGATCATTTCCAAAGGTAGAATTATAATATGACAAACTAGATTTCTGGGTTTGGATTGAATTTGACTGCAGGAAGTAATGCCTTGGATGAGGTGACAGAGTGCACCCTGAGCAAGTTTGCAGATGAGACACAGCTGGGCAGAGTGGATGACACTCCAGAGGGCTGCACTGCCCTCCAGAAGGACCTAGACAGGTTGGAGAGTTGAGCAGAGAGGAAGCTCATGAGGTTCTACAAGGATAACTGGGAAGAATCCCAGGCATCAGTACAGATTAGGGGTTGACCTGCTGGAAAGAAGTTCTGAGGAGAGGGATGTGGGAGTCCTGGTTGACACCAAGTTAAATGAGGCAACAGGGCCCTCGTGGCCAAGGAGGCCAATGGGCTCCTGGCTGCATCTGGAGGATGTTGTCAGCAGGTCAAGGGAGGTGATCCTCCCCTTCTGCTCAGCTCTGGTGAGGCTGCACATGGAGTATTGGGGGCAGTTTTGGCTTCCCAGGACAAGAGGGACTTGGAGTTTCTAGAGAGGGTCCAGTGTAGAACAACCAAGATGATTATGGGATTGAAGTATCTATCTCATGAGGAAAGGCTTAAGTGAGCTAGGCCTGTTGAACCTGCAGAAGGGAAAATGGAGAGAGCATCTTATCAGTATGTACAAATACCTGGGAGGCGAAGGTCAAGAGGATGCGGTCAAACTCTTCTTGGTGGAGGCCAGCAACAGAACAAGGGGTAACGGGTACAAATTGAAACCTACTTGGGTGCGACCCTGTGCCCTGTGCTCTAAGTGTCCCTAATGGAGCAGGGGGATTGAACTAAATGATCTCTAGAGGTCCCTTTCAACCTCAACCATTCTATGATTCTATGAAATAGATAAAGCAATAACCTAGCAGAATGTTTTAATCCCATGGTCTGTGTGTGAAGTAATTTAAAGACATCTTATCCTTCAGTTAAAAGGAAAAATAAAAAGAAAAGAAAAGATAAAGGTCACCCACATTGCATTTTATCGGGAGGCTAAAAGCAAGTACAAGGGCACTTACAACAGAGTAGCTAACAAATTGCAAGTTCACACCCTTGCTCATCCACAGTGACACCTCCAGGTGCCCAGGTTCCCTGAAAAAGCATGAAGTGTTTCCCCTAAGTACAGTGCTAATCACAGTAATTGGGCAACACCATCCTGATTGCTGAACTAGCAAGAGCCCCGAGCTTGGCCACATGAGCAACCCCTAAAGTTCAATTAAGATAAGGCTTGGTATATTGTTCAGCCTGCAATAGGCAATTGCAATAGGCTTTTTTTTTTTTTCCTTTTAGCTGGGTTGAAGCTTTTGAGATCAATAGAAAAATGAAAAAAAATATATTAATAGAGCATATCATTTCAGTTACATTGGAGCCCTATTAAACATCTGTTCTGCACTCAGCCCGCACACCTAATTGCTGTCTGCCACAGCACGTCATTTCTTGAAACTCTTTTATCCTATTTAATTTCTCCTTAACGTTGTTGACTGGAAGAGCCTGTTTGTCAGTTATTAGAGGAGAGCAGTGGGCTGTTAGTGCTCATGGGGCCCTGCTTGTGTGGGGCCATGTGTGCTGGGAGGGCAACCAGGGCCACTTCCCCCATGGGTGCAGAATCAAGGGGTTGTTGTTTGCAGTTCCTTGCTCTCATGCCCTGAAACATTTCATGACCTTTGCTTGTGTTTGTTATCACCCTTTTTCAAAGTAAAACCAAAGAGCAAGATAAGCTGGTCTCACAACACAAGTTCAATGAGGCAGTTGCAGCAGCTAGGTTAGTTTTCTTTGACTCAGTGCAGTTATAAGCAACGCTGAGATTTATTTCAATTTTATCTCAAAATACGGAGGGAAACTGGGAGATTAAATGAATCATTCAGCTCGAAGTGATGGCTTGTCACTGTCTCATTCACATAAACTGTTGGAACACTTTTATTACAGCTTCACCTGAGATTATTTTTCCTTCCCAGTTTGCAAGTTTTAGCCCAGAGAACAGCTATTTGCACAGCCTTAATTTCTCCCAAGGTCTCCCAGCAAAGCAGGAGAGCCCAGCCAGCCCCATCCATTATTCCCTGCCTGCACTAGAAACCTCTGTCCCTGGGCACAGAGGCAGGAATAGCTTCAATTGCAGAGCCTTGTGCTTCTCCGAGAGCATCTCTGCACAGCCACACTGGAGAGGACAATGTTTCCTTGCTGCCCTCCTGTGGTCACATCAAGACCTGGTACTTTACTATGAATTCCTCTGTTTTTATATGAAAATGATTTGCACTTGTCCCTGAACCCGGTTGTTTTCTCTGCTCATATGCAGTTACATTTACCAAGACACTTGGTGCTTTTGTGTGAAGCAAGCACTGATATGTTTCTAAATCATAAATTTTAATCCGAAATCTCTCAGGTACCCGAGGATTAATATTTAATGGCTGCTCTGTAATGTAATTTCTACAGGCCAATCTTTTATCTTCAAAACTTTGTCATCATAGATCTACAAATTTAGACTTCAATATGATAACAATACTCTATGAACACAATGATTCTCAAATTCCCTAGCAGTCTCCTACAGGCAGTGACACCGTTCCTGCAAGTCTTTTTAAAAAGGATCTAACAGTTCTAATCGCCTATTTTCCATTCAACGTTTATTCAGCATTGTTGAGCTTTAAATGAGAAATGCTGAGAGGTGCTAGATGATTCCAGAGATGGGGATGACAAGTTCTGTCTTTGCAATTGAGGTCATCATCCCAAGACCAAGAGGAGCTTCTGCTGAAGCAATCCCATTTGATGGGGGTCTTAACATTCTTCGAGTTATACAGAAGAATCCTCAGGATAAACCTCTAATAGTGGTGTTGGAAAGGTCTTTGATAAATATATTACCTTGTCCATTGGTCAATGAGTCCTTTGAAACATCAGCCAAGCACTTCTCACCTTTAAAACTTGCATACACCAAGCAGAGAGACTAGCCCCTACACTGGGCTTTTCTTGTGCTCTACAGCTCTAGTTTGTGTTTCCCCGTAAGGGATGGGTCTGCTTTTTGTCCTTCCTGCCTTGTATCAGGGAAGGAAGGAGAACATGACTACCTGCTCTAGGCTGCTCAAGGGAAAAAAAGAGGACAAAACACTGAACTGATTCATCATGAAAGCTTCCTGATCCCCGTGGCACAATAACTCCCTTGAAAAACACAGGCTGGAAGGAGCAGGCTTCAGAGGCTGGCTAGTTCTTCTCCCTGTAATGGGAGGCAGCAGATAGCACCACTGGCAAACCTAGGTGGCAGCTGCAGGAACTGGGTGGGCTCCTTCTGCAAGTTTCTTTCTGTTTTGCCTCAATAATCTTGAGTATGAGGAGTTGCATAGGAATTACATAGTGGCCACAAATCCATTTTGACACTAGGTCCAGTTTTCTAGGTAAAAACTTGATCTCCTTAACAGCAATCACTTTTCACTTGCTAACAAGTAAACCCAATACTCTATATTTGGTCCCCAAGATGGGACATTCCAGCCACTCAGAAAACACAAAGAGCCATAGCTTGTTTATATTTCTAGGAGAAATGTTCCCATTTATTTTGAACAAATAACCCTGTAGACAGTGTTAGTACTGAGGCTTCATTTCTAATATACAGAGATATTATGAATGAATCCAGCTAGCAGAGGAAGAAGCTATTTATATAGTGACTTGCAATCACTTGCCTGCAATAATCACCTGAAGCCTCACTTGAGAAGAAAAAAAAAAAAAGAGCAAAACAAAACACACACAGTGGAATCAACTCATCTTTCTTGAATAAATTAGATTAATACGAACATTTTGGATCCATATAGTCTATTAGACCTATTAAAATCTTTCTGGATATTTCCTTAACTTGTGCTTTCTAGGAAAGCTCTTCTCTGAAGCCTTGTTTGGGCAGACCCCTGAAGCTAATCCTCCCGTTTCTCAAAAGATGTCAATACAAGCTGGTGTGGGACCAGTTCATAGCCACAGCAGCAGCTGAACTTCGCAGCTTGGCCTGGTTTTCGGCAGAAATCTGGCTTGATTCGGATAACTCATCTTTCTCCTCAGCCTGCTCCATTCACTGCCTACGGTAATTAACCTTCCTTGACCAAAGTTACAGTCAAGATGCAGTTTTTTGGCTCCTATACAGAGTCAAAGCTGGATACCAGCATTTCCCAATTGAGACCAGGGATAGACAGGAGAAAGGCTGCGTTTTTATTCCTGAATCTATCTGCTCTGCAGAATGTTTCTAATATAGCAGCAGAGAAGAGCTGCTTCTCTTGTGTGCAATCAAGGTTGTTGGAACAAAGAAAACTCTAAGGTAAGCACACAACAGCTCGTCCAAATCTGGAATAATTCTGATGTTTGCCTCCTTCCAGACAGCCAAGGGCAACCTAACTTAAGAACAAAAAATACCTTATGATGATGAATAGCAAGTTGCATTTGTTTAGATTACAGTTCTACTGCTTTTCAGGTTAATTGTCAGGCAGGAGCAATATTTTGGCTAATTGTTCTTCATACAAAAGGCAGCTCATTTTAAATGAAATCCGCACACCAAGTGCTGGCGGTGGCACCGCAGCATCACAAGTTTCATGGAAAATAATCCTTTAACAGCCATGCTCACTAGCTCTTTATTTCCCAGATAGCTATGAGCTTGGATTTACCAAAACCAAGAGCTTTACCTACTGCCAGGGCATTATCTTTAACAGCTGATCCCTTGCTGAGGGGGGAAACATGGGAAATGCAAGGGATAAGGATAATTTCCCCAGACCTGCATCACACTGTAACATGTCTGCCATAAAGTCACCTCATTTTCAGTATTTGTGGTTCGATTCTGCAGAAGCTTCTCCTAGCGCTTACAGCTCGAGAGTTTTTGCAAAGAGAAGGAAAGGGAAGAGAAAAAAAAAGTAGAATTCTTTCCCTTTTGATGGGAGAGATACCCATGCTGAAAGTAATTCTGTTAGTCCTGAGAGAATCCAGTGCATCTCAAAGTCAATGACAATTTCAAAGATGCTCTGAACAAAACTGAGGCCAGGAGCTTGTTTTGCAATTCCCCTTTGAGTTTTTCCAGGTTTCTTTGGGATGCATTTTTTCTGCAGCTTGTATGTCTGCGTGTTGCTCTTTTCCTGTGTGCATAATATTCTCCTCATTCTCTCAAATTTAATTTTCTAACTTGTTGGCTTTATCGCTTAAAATTTTAGTGGACTTGGGTGTGCTGCTGACAAAATAATAATTTATATTTTATCAGTCGGTATCACTCCATTGTCTTAATCTTTCATAATGTTTTTTTTTTCTTCCCGCAGCTTCCAATTTTCCTCAGAATAAAACAAATTACTTAGCAAGTGGAATATCTTCTTGTCATAATAATTTAATATTAAAATGTCAATAAGATTTGGTACACACAGCAGAGGGGCACAGAGGTACAGAGACAGAGCAGAAATGAAGTAAACTTAATAAAGTGAGTGCGAAGGTGCAGGAGGGATGAGTCTGGCTCCTGTACTTGATAGCACAGAGCTTTTTTCTCCTGCAGTGCAGTGCAAGCCCTGTGTAAGTGATAATATGATTGCAGGAGCACTTATACCCAGTGCCTGGCGGGTAGCTCTGCTGTCCCAGCCTGCACCATGGAGCTGGGCATTCTCCCCACATCAGGGATCAAGGAGAGCTGGATAGTCCATGGCTTAGCATGGAAGATGGGCTGGAACACAGCAGGGAAAGAAGGAAAGAAATGTCACGGACTGATGATAAACCTTGGCCTCTTTATATAGGCTTGGCACTGTTGGAAAGGGCCCTTGGAGAAAGGTCCAGTGTCTGTGGCTCTGGATGGATGATGGCTCCAGCCCAACATGTTGACCTGGACATCAGGATCCACTCCTGAAAGCCTGATCCTCACATCCCCACAGCAGACCTTGGTATTCACTCTGCCTTTGATGCAGTCCTACGCGGCCATACTTTGCTCCTAATTCTGATAAACGGAGTTATAGAAAGAGATGCTTGGATGCCAAGTTGCGCAGGGCTGTTTGGAATACACCAAGTTTCCTAAACAGGGCAGGAAGTCTCAGAAACAAGGATGCCCTTTCCTTCAGGGCAGGGTGAGCAGCAAGACACGCTGCAGGGGAGTCTTGGTGTTCCTCAGGCCGTTCCATTTGTGTTTGCAACAGTATAGAGTGTGTGTATATATATATATAAATATAAAAAAGTCACAAACGATTCAGATCAGAACAGCCCCTTTGAGGGGTTGTCTAGTCCTACCCACTAGGAAGTTAGCTCAAAGCAGGACTAACTTCAGACCATCACAGAACTGGGAAGACAGTGAATTGGGTGGCCTTTGTGAGCATATTATCCAGCTCTGCTACTTCTCTGCTAAATGCCCCTTTCTCTCCTGCAGCTACAGGATGATGGATTCAGCAAATAACCCCTTCCACACAAGCACATCGCTGCATTTGAAATCCCTGTTTTCAGGGCACAAAGTCCGCTTCTACAAAACAAGAACGCAGGAGCTTGTTTTAAAGGTTCAGTCTTCTCCTGCTTCTTGGGAGACAACCAAAAGGACAAACAGAGAGACAGGAAGATGAGAGCTCCCCAGATTCTCCACTTTTACAAAGAACTATCTTATACAGCAGCTTTTGCACTGTGTATCGAGGAAGCAATACTTTTATATTATTCCTAAAATAAAATAAAATAAAATAAAAATACCTAGCTAGAGCAGAGGGCTCTGTTTGCTGCAGCAATCAGACATCACATAGCAATTCAGCCCATAGAATGCAAGCAAACAAGCTTGGGAGAAAGGTCCCTTTCTCCCTTCAAGCTCTCACTATCCCAAGACCTCATCCAGCATATGGGTAACTGCAGCAAGAGGAAGACATTGGGTTTGGAGCCCAGGGTGGTGGGAAGGGGACAGCTGCCTGCTGGCACTTACCTCTGCGATGAAAAGCTGAGATGCTGGAGGGACAAGTGCAGTCACACAAGCTAGGACCAATGATGCTCCACAGGACTGGACAAGCCAAGGACAACTCCAGGCCAGTGATGAGGCCCACATAGTCCTGAAAGCCACCAGGCTGCAGCCCACAGGAGAGAAGACCAGCACAGGAGCACCTTAAGGCAGGCTGAGGCTGAAATGGAGCCAGGGCCATGGGCAGGGAGCACAGAGATGCCCCAGCTGAGGCTGTTTAGATCGTTATGGCCTTGCAGGACTCTCAGGTCCTGGCAGTGCTCTAGCAAGCACCTCTGAGGGGCTTCACTGAAATGCTTCTCATCTCTCCTCCACAACTTCCTTGAGCGCTTCCAAGGGTGCACAATGCACTGCATCAGACCAGGCACGTGAAAGGTGCAGAAAGCTCCCCAAGGAAGTCTTCTTTCATCCACAGACTTCTCAGGGAATGAATAGGAAAGGTCCTTCATCCACTCTGGGTTGCTTTTTCTTGTCAACTACTGCCCTCTGCTCTGTAAAAATAAAGGTGGTCAACAGCAAGACCCTTCTAACAGTGGAAGTATTGAAGGTCAGGATGCCTCGACTGTATTAGAGCTACAAATAGAACTGCTAAAGGTGAAGACCTTTTTAAAACTATGTGCCCATGGGAGATTGTTTTCTGCATTCGGGTGTATTTCCCCATTCTTGGACTGCACCCACTTCAAACCACTCAGCTCTTTCCTTGAGAGATCGCTCAACGGGCCTAATTGCTCAGATAATAGGAAATGGATGCTGGTGTTCAGCCAATATTTTCCTATCCTCCCTAGTGAGCACTTTCTGGCTGCCACCAAGAATCCCTACTGCTTCTCCATCTTCATGTTAAATATATCTGTCTACATCTCAAATACATGCTGATGCTCACCATATTTCTCCTTTATCCATTCAAATTTTAGCTCAGCAGAACTGTCATAATACAGTTTTTATTTATAAGTGCAGAAAACTTTCCATCGCTCTTCCTTAATTGCCTCCCTTTGTCAACTTTGAAATGGCCATAGCTGAATGCAATTTTTTACATGTGCCCAGCTGGGGATTTCTGGACGAGACTTTCATCCTTTTTCCCTCATAATATTTCTGCTCATTCAGACCTAGTGAATGATAGCCTCACTTGAAGCCACAGCGCGTGGCTGAAAAGATATTTTCAGATATCAACTATTTTGGTCTTTCTGCACTGCTTCTTCCCATTGAGCTATAGGTTTCTTCCCATTGATGGGCACATCCCACCTTCCAGTCCATCCATCCATAGATTTAAATTAATTTCTTCTTCTCTCTTGGTCCATCATTTTTTTTTTCCAGGATGGTTTTCTCATTGTTGTTTGCTCTGCCTGTCAATTTTAGTGGCACCTGGGAATTTAATTAATATGTACTTTACCTACTTTTCCATATCATTAATGATGCTTTTGAATGACTGGACCTCATAAACATCCCTGTGGTTCTCCTCGAAGTGCTTCTCCAAGCTAGGTATTGTTCACTGATGTCTGTTCTCTGTTGTGACAGCTTTGTAGGTACTTCTCAGTCCATGAGAGAGAGCTTATCTCCAAGGCAATTGAAATGACTTAGCCACAGTACAAAAATATTTACTAGAGTACAAGGTAGTCAAGCCTTACAAAGGTGTAATCCGTCTTTGCTTTCAAAGTTAGTAAAACCATGAACCCCAAAAGTTTGTCTTAATAAGAACAACACCTACCATCCCATCCAGATCCCTCTTTCATCCTGAGTTTGCAAACATCCCTTTGTCTGATGCCCATTGGTGCAGCTCAGGTTAACTTCAGGATAGGACATTTGAAGATCTCACTCTTCTGTGAGGTTCTCAGTTCTCTCTTTCATGTCCTGAGTCCTGTCTGAAGCAGAGCTGCTTTTGACTATTGGGAGCTGAAGGGATTCTCCTTCTGAGCCCACCTGTGGCATGTGGGTTACAACACAGCATCTTCTGGGCATAGCCTCATTCTCCTTTGAGCACCCACCCAGGCTCAGGCATGGGGTTGCACCAACCTCCACATTGGGTACATTTGGTTTCAGCAGGGAGGTGTCAGCTCTCTTTCTCCACAGACTTACTAAGCCGGAGGGTACGTGGAGTTGGACCTGAGGACAAAGCACGGTCAGCAGCAGGAATTGAAATGCGTGGGATGTACAGTCTGAAAAGTTCAAATCGAGCCCTTGTTTTCACTGCCAAGAGCTACAAGGGGACAGAAGGGCATTTCTCAGAAATGGAGAGATGGAGAAGTAATTCCAGGCCCAAATGTAGTATTATGGGAATTACAGACCTGCTATTGAGCTGACCTCTAGCACTGACCTGGGCAAAGGGTTAGAATAAGAGGCTGCAGAAGTGTTTCCAAGTGTTCATGAAAGGTTTATTTTAAACTCATAAATTTCTGAGCAACTAAGATAAACAGGGATGTGTGACTATGTGTTAATCAAAGCTAAATACAGAAGGAACCTCACATCCCACTCCCCAGCGAATCATTCATTAACAGTCTACTGATCCAAATACAGAGAACTCTAAGAACATTCCCACTGTACTTGTTGTATTATGCAGTTTGTTTACTTTCAAAGGACTGCCTTAAAGCTAAATAAATATTCCTTAATTCTTCACTTTTCTGCAAAGGACCATGACGAAAAAAAAATCAGAAGTTATGTATAGGAATTATTTGGCAAAGTTCCTTCAAACATATCAAAAGAGACAGAAATTACTTAACAGTCATTCCTAAGCAAAGAGGAAGGCTGTTAAATGAAGAACATGCGAATTATGAACTGTTATCTAATAATCACACGCTTCAGTGTTGCATCTATAAGGATGCTGCATGCTCCCAGATGGACCAGGAGTTGCACACGTGCAGCTCTCACCGATTCTTAGCAAGGCCTAATGAAGCAATATCTGTAAAGCACTTAGTATCTTTGCTAGGAGGATTACTTTTTTATCTTTTCCCCCATTAAAACACTTTGGACTGGAAAAGCCAGGCTGGGAACCAAGTGCAGAACAATGAAAGCCAAGCATGTGTCCACAAAGAAACAATAACAGTGTCTAATTATACATAGCTGACAGGAGGAACATCAACTAGAGACTCTGCACTGCGGCCTTGGTTTTGTGGCAGTCCCAAATGGCATTCAGAAATCATTTCAAAGGGATCAAAGCTGCCTCACGGGCGCTATACAAATTCACCATCATAAACACTGAATAATACATTACACTAATCTGATTGCTATTGACTGGTACAGTTGCATGTGTGACCTTGGGCATACATTAATCAAAGGGAAGCTGTTCATATTTCCTTCCTGTATCCTGCAGCAAAGAGCAAACCTCATCTCAAATCCCTTCTTGTCCCTGTATTTCTTTCTGCTCCGTATGATGTCGCATGAAAATGGAGCCCGATGTTTGGAGGGAATTGGCTTTTTCTAATCTCCCGTCTTCGTTTGAACACACACGAATGCGCTGATACAAAATAATAAAAACATGCACCTTTTTGCCCACACAGTGCTCTCTGAACCCAATTTAGCAGGTGTCACAGTCTTAAGGAGCATTCAAACTTTAGAGTAATTGGTTTCTCAGCAGAGACTGTGACGAATCTGGAGAAGCTCTTTGGAATTCCACGAAATGTGCTTATTATTTACCCTAAGAAATGAGGCATCATCAAAAGGAAAGACCCCAGTGCTTTCATGTACGTGGCATGAGGCTGTACGTATAATGTGTTGCTTGCACGAGGTGCATCAAGGCTCAGAGCAGAGCAACTGGTCTCTCATCATCTCCCTCTCCCTTTCTCATTAGCAGAAGATAGTGATATAAGAAAAAGATGAAAATTTGTTGAAAACAATTTGAGTGGGCATTGCTTTGACTGCATTGATTCTGTTTTTTTCTCCTTCCCCCCAAGGCTATGAGATGATACTTAGTGTATTATATTGCCAAATTCTCATGCATGCTCCATCCTGTGCGTTACTGGCTGGCCCAAGCTGATTTTGGAATGTGGAGAGCCTTCCCTCCAGGGTGAGTTTAATTCCAACAGCAGAGTTGTCTCCAAGCTTCTTTGAAAAAAAAATCAGACAAAACTTCAAAATAATCTCATAAGCTGGAATGTTGTTTCAAAATGCTGGCGTTCAAAATGTACTCCAACAGCCTTATCTAGCTGTCGTTAAGCATGAGAGGAAATAATTTAAGGTGAAAGACTTAAAATGGCTGGGATTATTGTGCAAGCACCTGTTTTAACTGCAGACCATAGTAAAGATAAAATATATTATGGTAATGCTAACTTTACAGGAATAAATGGTTCTGCAATGCCATGTTCCTCCTTCTCAAATGTTTGTTTCTAAATAAATAAATAAATAAATAAATAAGCAAACAAAAACTTGCAATGCTTTTACTGAAAACTATCTCTGTACCTTGTTAGAGAGTTCCTGGAGGGAGTGCTGAAGGAAACGTGGGCATGAAGAGAGATGAAGAGAGGCAGGCTGTATGTTTACTCCAAACCTCACTGTCAGTTATTCCTTCTGGAAATACAAAAAAAACCCCCACACAACTTAATTAACAGGGCCCATTTTGTCTACAAAGCCTTTTTATGGTACGCAGCCTCTGCTCAGACACACTTACTTTTTCCATCAGTCACATCAGGACCTAAGGGTTGCTGGCCGAGAATCACCAGGGGCCTCCGAGGAAGCTTTCTCCTTCATAAATTTTTCACACCAGTTCTATTACTTTGAGTGGACTTCCACAGCATAAGGATTGAGACTGATCCCTCCAGACCTTTATCAACCCTCAGTTCATATGCCAGGATGAAGAGAAATAGTGCACGTAGAAGAGTCTTCCTCCCTTTCCATGATGCAGCACCTGCCCAGTACATAAGCAAGGGTTTCTGAAGATATAAATGGAGGATTTAAATATGCTCATCTTAGAAAGAAGCCCTCAATTTTCTAGGAGAGTCTCAAGGGCATATCAGTCCCTTGGATTACAGCTATGAGATGCTACTGAAGTTACAGGAGATATATTAGTTGTTGGACACTCTTGGGAATGGAAACTGATAACAGAATTGTGGTGTCTCTGTCGGCTCTTGTCCCGATGACTCTCTGTAAAATGGTCGTGCATAGGAAATCATACTGTATAACTAGTTTTCTTCTGCTTACTACCTTCCCTCCTCAAGTTTCCATGTGGAAAACTTAATTCAAGCCTCAAATGGACCTCTGAGAGGGAAGATTGCTGGCTATCACGGATGGGGATGTTTCAAGGGAAAAATCTTGAGATATAATCCAGGAAATCATTCTTCTGAAATCCAGGTTCAAGAATAATTAAAATGGATGGCTGAAGGCAGAATTTTAAAATGTCTGTTTAGTTTGTACTCTACAGAGAACCAATCTTTTTAATATCTGCTATTTCTTCACATTGGAAGAGGCTGAATTTAAGGGAATAGAATGTGAATTTGACTTACACAAGTTTAAAGCCAGTGTCGCTTCTTTGACTCTTTTGATTTATACTCATGACGCCAACAAGAAAATCAGATCAAGGGAATATAAATCAAACCAGGATCAATACTGAGCATCCAGGTACTAATTCCATCTCCTGAAGCAGCCCTTAAGCTGCAGGAGGCCAAGGGACAAGTCCCACAGTGCAGGCCTGGCAGATTTATGTTGAGCTCTGGTCTTGGTGCAGGAGAGATGTTGGGGGTGGAAGGCGACGGGTCGGTACCGACCACCATTAAGAATCTGTGTCTGCCTGGCCTGTCAAAGTGTCTGCAGGCGGATTTGGGTGGTTGTCATAAATCAGTGCCCCCCTGCACCAGGGACTGCTGCAGAGCGTCAAGTTGGTTCAAAATGATCTCTCCCCGTACGCTCCTCCTTTCATTGCCACAAAGATTTTGCCTTCGAGAAACGCTACAGGGCCTCAGCCTCACGCAAAACTAAAAGCTGTAAGGCAAGAAGGAGTAAAAGGCTGAGAGCCCATGGCAGGCCCCAGCACTGCCAAACACCCTAACAGTGTTTTCTTCATCAAATCCCCTTGACACAACAGCAAAGCCGGTCTTTAAAGTGCTCGGAAATGCTTCAGGGCTCAGGCCAAGCAGGCTGGTGGGAAGGGCTGGGCCTACAGTCGGCGGGAGGACATGGCTGAGCGGCGCCGCGCGCTCTGCAGCAGCCCATGAAGCACCAGGCAGATGTTCGAACAAGCCAACAGCTTGTCTGGTGGAGACCTCATTTGGTTTTAGGAGGCGTATTAGAAAGGATGAGGTGATTTGGCCGCTTTATGCCAGCACTGGTGAATGTGAATATTATAAAAGCCTGTGATTAAAGGGCTCAAAAGTGGAGGAGAAGGAGAGGCAGAATGAGGAAGAATATTTTACTTCAGCAAACTTTACTACTTATTGATCCAAGCACGACTTCCATAGCTTTGTATAAATTTGCAGAGGCGACTGTGATTGAAGGGAGGGTCTTGTTTGGGGGTGCATGAGGGGCGGACTGGCGGAAATTGATGGCATGTTAAATTGCGATAGCTGATAGTATAATTAAGTAATAAAACTCTCCAAGTAGTAATTATAGGACACGTCAAGCAGAGTTATAAGGCAGGAGGCCAAAGGCCAAGTGATTAACCATCAGAGAAGTGTAACAATTCCGTGGAAATGGCCAGCCCGGCATGGTGGTGCTGCAATGACATACAATTTAATAAATACCAAAGAACATGGGTAGCATTAGAGCTCAGCTCTGAGCCCACAGCAGTCTCCTCATCCACATGAAAAGAAGTCAAAGGGGATGCCCAGGGCCCTCAGTGGGAGGGTGAGCACATGGTTTTCTATGGTCTCTGGGAATGAGGGCTCATCAGGAGCTCCCAGCTGGAAAACACAGGCTGTTTGATCTGGCTCTGGACAGGGCTGGGAGAGCTCAGCCAGGCAAAGCCAAGGTGCATTTTGGAAAGCTGTTCTTTATCGTCTTCCAGCAATTGCAACCGTCTTAGAAGAGATACGGTGTCTTGCTGAAACACATGTAATGTATCTATTGAAACGGACACCAAGGATAGATCCTACCACTGTAGTTTTCGCTCAGAGGAGTTTCTAGTTCATTAGTTCCGAAGAAATAAAGGGGGAAAAAAAAAGAGCTCAGTACAGAGAGATATAAAGCTCTCTTTCTCTCTAAGCTCTAGCATGTCTGCTGCTCTAGGAGAGGAGGCAGTAAATCCATTAATGAACCCAGATGTGTTGTAAGAAATCTGCTTCAAGACTCATGAGCTCAGGTTTGGGCTGAGCTCAGAACCGTGATGATTTCTGCTCATTACAAATTAGCATCCTAAAGCATGCTTGAGTTCCCTTTGGGGAGACACCAGTCCTCCTCTGAATATTGCTGTCCCATTGTGAGCTGCTAAGGGAATTTGCTTTATTAGCTGTCAACTAGTTGCTTTTTAATTTTGTTGCCTCTTGCTCAAGGAATAGGAGATCTTGACAAACATTTTGCTACTTTATATATCTATCAGCACCCCTTCTTCTTCTCACATCTTAGATATATTGTTCTAATCTTTTTATCTCTCCTCCTGCTGCAGCCTTCCTTTCCTTTAATCAATTCTGTTGCCTTCCCTAAACCTTTCCTAGTTCTGCTCTATCCTTCTTTAAGATTAGAGAGCAGAGCTTAGCAAGGTATCCATGTTGAGGTGTCAGGTCATATAAAAGCTATAGAATAGTTTTGTGTTACCATCTGGCCTTTTCTTAACACAAACAAAATTTTTGTTTGCTTTTCTGGCCACACTTACGTGCTGAATAGATGGTTTCTTTGCAATGGTATCTTCTTGCTTCTCTGAATACCTATAGATACTGTAGCACCAGCTCTATAAGTGAGTAATTTAAACTATTCCTTTTTTTTTTTCTCCCTCTCAATATGCCTCCACTGTACGCTTATCCAAACTGATCCAATTCCTGAAATGTCTGCTTAGCTCTTTAAGGCATTTCTGAAATGCTTTACAATTTTAGTGACGCCCTTGCCCATCTCACTCATTATTTTGGCTGAAACAGCAGCAGGGCTGATCCCAAAGCACTGCCCTCTGCAGCCCTTCTGTATACTATCCACCAGTTTGTATGGCTGCCACTCTTTTAAGGTATAAGCTCAAAGAAGCCACACTCTTTGCCTCAGTTTCCCTCTACGGATAATGCTGATAGGAATATTGACTTCTTTATGATAAGCACGTAGAAGACATGAGCACAAATGACTATATAAAGCTCTTTCTCTCTAGCCACTTGATGCTTGCATATGCTCCTACACCTTCCCATCTTTCCATAAATTCATTGAATCCTTGAGGTTGAAAAGGGCCCTTTAGAGATCGTCAAGTCCAAATTCCATCCTTCATTGCACCAATGACCCACCAAACTGATGGACTGTAAGAAACCCATCCACATCTACCCCAGCATGGTAAGAGGGGAGCTAAAGTCTGGCTTTGCCATATAAAAAACAAACACACACATATCTTAAGGGCAAACATGATCTTACAAGCATCCAAGGTGACTGTGTAGGCACAAGTGTCTGCCCATGAATTTCCAAGGACTGCAGCATCCAACAGCTTCACGGGCTCATCTAGGTAGCCTGTATCTGAGGTCACTTGGGGTAGAGTTTGCAGGTCATTTCTGGCATGATGCTAATTGATGCGAGGGAGCGTCCGGAGTCAGAGACGCAGTCTCGCATCAGCTAATCATATTAACAGGCTAAATAAATTCACATTTATTACTGATTTCAAACAAAATTAACTCCCCACTTCCATATGCGAGAAGAATGCTGCCTTTCTGCCTTCACTCACACTCTTTCTCAGTGATTTCTGGATCATGTCTGTGTCCCAGCCATGCAGCAGAGATACACGAGCTCCTGCATTGCTGCCTTTCTGTGCAGCCCTGGTCTCCCTCTTGGGTCTCACCCACACCCAGCATTTCCTACCTCAACCCAGATCCACGGCACAGCAGGTGGCTGCAAAAAAAGGCAATAGTTATTCTGGGAACACCAGGACAGCAGAAATGTTGCTCTTGCATTCGTGTTTTTTACCTCTACAAAGGGCTCACTGGAGTGTTTTTTGGAACAGTGAAGAAAAGGCTCTTTAATAACGTGAAAATTAAAGAAACTCAAAGTGTTGGCAACATTGCCTGCGACTAACATTACAATATCTTGTATGAAGTGTGAGAGTATATAATTTTTCCAGTATAAAAATAGACTTATTCATAGCATTACATGGAAACTTAGGCATAGAATCCAGTTCAATAACTGGCTTTATGTTTTTTTCACATTCTAAGCAACATTCCTGAATGTCATATCTTTGCAAGTACTACAGAAATTAAATCATTAAATCTATTTCCTATATGTTTACTGCAGGAACATGACAGTAAGAGCCTAAAAATGCAGGTTCAAGCCCTTCATTTCTACCTTGGGCTTGTACAACCACACACTGAGGTCTCAAAGCTCGTGTCTCAGAAAGTACCTTTCCAAATGAGACATCCTGCAAAGAGGCAAGCTAAAATACAAATATCTGTGCAATTCAAATATATCTGTGCAAGTATTGCACAGATATATTTCAAGTGCTATAGCTGCCTGTAAGATAAGGATGTCAGTTATTGAAAATATTGAGGTTTCAGAATTTGATGCTTGTTTGGGGTGGGATAATGAGACCTTCTGAAATGTTTATTGCTTTCTCTTTTTAAGCAAAAAGAGACCAAGATTGTTGCCCTCTGGTCCAGGCCACCAGCTGCATGAGGGAAATGCAGATTTCACCCACATCACTGTGTCCCCACAGCAGGCAGAAGTCCCCACGTCAGCCAGCTGCTGCCAAGGTCCTAGGTATGCAGCTGCTTTGAGAACACTGCATTTTATTTTCTTGAGAAATTTTCAGTTATTTTGCACAAAATGGAATTTTGAGAAGCCAGATTATCCTCTAAAACAGAAATTTCAGGAAAGGTAATTGGCTGTAATAAGTGCCTGGTTACAGGTTGCTACAGTCTAAGTGCTCCCCCATGCGTTTGCTCTCATTAGTTTGCTGTTTAATTTGGGCTGTAAGTGCCCTCTAAGCTTGAAATATCTTGGAAGGGAAAAAAAACAATTCAGCCAATACTCTACTCACCTCTATTAAACACCAAATGCCTCTCAGGAAAAAAAAAATATATATATATATATATACATATATATATATATATGTGTGTGTGTGTGTGTGTGTGTATTCAGGTTTCTTAATCAATTTTACATCTCTGGCTCTATCCCTTTAGGATTCAGTATCTAAATTGCTCTAAGGGTTGATTCAAGCAGTTTAATTACATGATCAGGGCTGCTGAAGACTGCACAGGGGTTACTGGGATTCTCATCTCTAGCTTCAATGGACCCCATACCTCCTGGTAACATCCTGGAGGGAATGAGAAAGCAAGGAAACACCTTGAGCTTGCCTAGGGGCTCTGAGAAGCTCTCAAGGAGGATCATGTGAAGAATAAAAAATACATCTTGCTGCCCAGAGCCAGGTTCCCCATGTTGCACAGTGAAAAAATATTTTATAAATTGCACACCGTGGACATTTGTGATACAACCAGATGTCTTGGTAACCCATCAAAAATTAAGCTGTCGCTAATAAACTTTCTTTTTTTTGTTTGCTGCCCATTATTAATGATGGTTTTAGGGGAACCACAGGCATTTGGATAAGTGGAAGGGAAAGTTTTCAGGTCCTGGTGTAGTGTCTGTTCTGGGGAATCAGTAACAGCTTACAAATTCAGGCTGAAGTGTTCTCCTCTATTCACCTGGCACCTCCTACAGTGAAAGATATGATTTAATGAATAAAAACATAACAGGGATAAATACTTCTGAATTTTCCTGCTGATGTTTTCCATTGATTTTTCTGAGATATTCTAGGCAAAGTGTTTAAACTTAGTGCCTAGGTTTGTTGGTGCCTTCACCGAGCAAGGTATGGTATAAAGTAACCCCCTCCCACAGACTCAGAGTCTTAAAATGACTTGAGCTTTTTCACTCAAGACTCTGTAAAAGCAAGATATGATTAATGTTTCAGAAGGGACAAGTGGCACGAATGAGCTATGTACCTGCGGATACACACTGAGGGTTTTTGCAAACATTTATCACCTGAGAGAAGGAAAGTCGAGTTTGCAACCCCTGTTCCTTTTATCTTGGGAAAGCATCTGGCTCCTCTCAGTGCCCCAGCATTACGATTTCTGCTCCTGTCCTGTGCACTCTAGTTCTCTAGTTTCATGCTTCTGAGCCTAGCTTTGCAGTGACTAATCCTTTTTCTCTGCAGAGTGTTACATGGATAATTGTGAGGATACTACATGTCTTTCAGCAGACTTACTGGAGAATCTTGCACTACAGTAAAGCAGATCTATTTAAAAACTTTGCATGGAGTATTTTATTTAACTTCTTTTTTTGGGCGTTCTTCAATCGATTCACTTAAGCAAATGCCTAAGCAGACGTGAGAATACATTTTAGTTGGATTTCGGGGGATACTGATTGCATGTTAAATACCACTAGGCAATTATTTAATGAGGTTTAACAAGTATGTAATAGATAGATTACTTATGACCTAGATGTGAAACCTCAATGAATATGTTTAATCAATTGGCATTCAATTAACATACATTAGGCTTTGACTGCAACACGGTGCTTTATTTTAGCTGTCTGGCTAGCAGACCAGGCTTGTGTACTTGTTAACTACTTGCTGTCCATAATTTCAGGTCCTATACTGTTCCTGCAATAGATAAAATGAATTGCAAACCCCTCTTAACAAGTTTATTGGCCTATAATTATCTGTTTAGAGATGGAAGATCCATTCAATGCACCAGTATACTCAATTCTCTTCTCTGCCTTAGCCAATGTAAAGGTCTTTGCACATCCCAGCTGTGCCCATGCCTTTTTCTGATTTAGCAAGGGAAACTAGCTAATCCCTTCCTTTCAATGTCAACATTTTCATTGGCTATTAAAAGGTAATGTGGGATTAAGTGGAATACAAATGAACATTGCTGATGAATGTGCTAGGGTAGAATTACATTCCTGAAACACCGTGAACAATCCAGAAACTCCTCTGCATCCCCTTAGTGCTACTATCGCATTAAAGCTTAAAAGGGAACAAGAAATTAAGTTGTACTAAGCTGTATTCATTAATTTAGGTGTAACTGTTGCTTTTGAGGCTCATCTACCATAGAAAAATTGCCTCTCGCTGCAATTTGCAGAAGTAAATAAAACAGTTGAAAGAAAGGAAAGAATTGAGACCTGCAAACATTTGAAAGCTCCTTTGTCCTGGCTGTAGAGGTATGAACAGCAAGATCATCTGGTTCAAGTGAAAAGAGCAGAGGAAGTTTTAAGAAATGGGCAATGCTAAACAAAATTTTCTGTAAACTGGTTCATTTTCCTAGCTAGACTTATATTTACAGCACATTCCCCCGAGCCTGTTATTTAAAGCCTTGCAATACAGTTTCTGAGTTATGTCCTTTGACCCTAATCTAATTTTCCTTCTAACTCCACAGGCTTCACAACACCGTGTGTAGCACAGGGCATAATGTAGAATTTTGGGAACAAGAAAAATAATTATGTGAAGACAGAAGCCACAGTGGGAGAAAATGACCCAAATCTTGGAAAACTGCTAACTGGCTTAAGAATACACACGGTGGCAATTTCCATTCCATGGCCCATCACTCAGACAGCAGGATCCCGAGGAGAAGCTGGGATGGAGGCTAAGATATTGTAGATAGCATTATGTACATCAGTTAAGACAGAGCATGGATAAGGTGGGAAGGTGTGTGCCTTTGTCCAGCGTTAATGCATGTTTTTATTTTGGAGTTTACCTCTTCTTGGCACTCCAGTGGCTCTGACAGATTTGACATGTTATATCCTTATAATCCTGCTTGCCAGCACCAGATCTCATAGTTGCAGGCAAACTTTGGTCTCGAGACCTGAAGGGCTAATAAGCAAGGAGACACATTTTGTTCTTTTCTTCTACAGAAAGGACACCCTGCAAAAGATTAAAGTAACTGGATTTTGATCAGCATTTCCCATTTGCACTGGGCTCTTTATGAATTGAAATGTAAAAGGTCAAAGCTCCAAGAGCATTTTTCATTTCTAAAGAGGTTTGTTCACTACTGTAATTTAATAGCCATGCCAAAGCTGATAAGATTTTGGAATCTGTCCATGGCATGTATTGATGTCACAGGTCAAAAATAAAGGCTTCAATGTAATTTATTTCTCCAAGCACTGTGAAGATAATAACTCAAGCACAGAGCAATATGTTAAAACTAAATTATATTCAATAAAGACGACTTATGCCAGTCTTCTGAAAACTAAATACACTTGGCTCAAAACAGATGTGCTCATTACTGTGGTAGGGTGGCCTCCAAGAGGTTGCACGATGGCCAACAGGAGGTTCTGGGGCTGGGCCGTGAGAAGGCTGCAAGGGGAAAGAGTCAGTTCTTCCTTTCCCTGATGGAAACCTGACTTGCCTGATCTCTTACCTGCCCTGGCTTCTCCCATTCTGCTTGCTGCTGGCTGGAATGATGCACAAAAATATGACTTTTTTCTTGCTATAAATAGGACATGTGCATGTGATACAAGGAAACGGAGAGCAGTTGCTGTGCACACAGTTTCAAGGTGCATGCCTTGTTTAGAAGTGCACTTAGGGCTGGGGTAAGGGGTCTCTTTCACCATTTTGGGAAAGAAAATCATCAACAGATCATGTGCAACAGAGGCAGCCTTTCCTTCACTACCCACAACTGCACGTCTAAGTAACTTAAAGCATCAGACTTATGGATTCAAGAGCTGGACCACTAAGTCTCATGCAGTGGCCTGAGTTGCAGGCTAACAGTGACAGCTTTCTCCAGAGTGAACACTTACTGTGACGTAGAGGAATCAGAAAAGTCCGTGCAGATATTGCATCCAGAGCTTAAAACATTGCTTACCCTTAGACTTGAATCTCAGTGGAACAGAATTCTGTTTCAGTACCAACTATTTTTAACTATCAGTCCCTTTTTGTAAGTACTTCAGCACTTTTCCTTGTAAGAGTAAAGAAAAAAACCCCATTCCAGAAAAAAAAATGCTTATAATTATTTAAACAGTAGGATTTGTTTATAATCTGGGAGCCAATTAGCTCATTGAAATCTACGTAATATCGCATATCTAGAAGAAAAAGGGATAAAACTAATGGTTGTTTCTTCAGTGGTCTTCAGGCTCCAATGAAAACACAAGTGCTCTAAGCAATGAGAGACTTCAGCCAGAAAAAACGACCATCATTAGGAAGAAAAACAGTCAAATCGCAGTCTTGATTATGAAGATCAAAGGGTGAAAGACTGGCAGCATTTAGCCTGCTGTCACAACAGGAGTTTCAGAATGAGCACTGATAGGGACTGCGTGATGCCAGCAGGGTTCATAATTTCCATGGAAAGGTTCAGGATTAAGCTCAAAAGCAAATAGAAGCCCAATTCATTAAGAAAATTGACAGTGAAAGGCTGTAAGACAAACACAGAATCAATTCCAGTTTGAACTGAATAAATGACTACAAGACTTTGACTGACAGACTGCACGGTTTCCTGCAGGATGCCACCAACCAGTAACAACCAGGACCTGTTTATAGGCACGAAAACTTTAAAGTCATGGTGGTCATCTAGGGTGCGTGTGAAATAGCTTCAACAGCAGCACCAGTTTTTTGTAATAGTGAAAATATTCTGCATGAAACAAAGAGCAAATACTGTAAAACACAGTGTGAATATAGACAAGAGGAAGTGTATGGATAATGAAGCTGAAGTGAATGAATGAAGACAGAAAAGTGGAGAGAGAAAAACACTTCATTGGCTCACTATGGTTCTGACTGTCAGGTTCTCACTAACTGAAGGGCCTGTTAAGGATTCTCAAAGATTTTAACAGGAAAAGAACAAAAGCGGTAGCCAAAACACTTTCTAAAGCACTAAACAGACAGAAATTACATGAAATTATTGACTTTGACAAATAAATTAAGTACTAGAAAAAAAACAAACCAAACCAGTGAAAAGCAACAAAATAGAAGATTCAACAGCAGTTTCCCAACATCAAAATCTCTCAGTATTATTGAGATGGTGGAAACTTATTCGGATGGATACTCTTGTGCGAAGGAGAAATAACAAAGTTCTGCAAGGAAATGGAAAAACAGCCTTATGGCCGCAACATCAAAGAAATACATTAAGTAAAGTTGGAGGGTTTTCTGCAGTGCCATTCTCACCAAAATAGAAGAACTGGTTATGGTAAACCCTTATGGAGGACGGTCATGTTTGGTCCAGAAGACCATATGTTGATCAGAAAAATAAATCAAAAAAGCACCGATAGAAATAAAGAAGAAGAAAACAGTAATCAATATTATTGAAGTACCTCTAGAGGTTCAGGGGAGCATCAAATATATATTTTTTTAATTTTCAAGGGGCATTTGAGAGTGTCCATTTCAAGCATGTCTGGGATATCTGGAATTATAATACAAAGGATATGTACACAGTGCCTTTGTCAGGTTGCCTCATCAAGGGGGAAGTAATGTCACTTGAATACCTGGTTCTCCAGGAACTCGAAAGTCAAAGGTGTGTTCTGCCATATCCACTGCCTCGCACTGCCACCAACTTCAAAAAATACTTAGCAAGATTCCTTATGATATATATAATGTGCTTTCAAAGACAGTTGCACTAAAAAAAATCAAATTGAATCAAATATTGTCATGACATTCTTGTAAATGACAGCTTAACCAACACCAAAGTGAGGACCAGAAGGCAATGCAGAACTGTGAGGAAAATACTGATAATTATCCACTTTGAACAAAATAAGCCTAGCAAGAATAGCTTTAGAAAGCAGGAGCTACACTAAAAGGATCTTTTTTTTTTTTTTTTTTTTTTGCATATGCTGGCACAAGGCAAAGACCATGGAGATGAAATGGCTTTGAAAGCAAATGCCTTGGGAAAATCTTTGGTGTTAAATGCAATTAATTTTTAGAGAATCTGGAAATCCATCAGAACCCAGCAGTCATGCTCTCTGGAACTATCCAGATGAGTGGATCTGCTGAGGAGAAAGTGAGAATAACCACCTCTGGGTAGTGGGAAGCCCCTGCAAGGGATCTTACAGAGAGATCAATCCTAGCCCTGTTCACCCTCTAGGCAGAAGGGTGAACTTAAGTCACCTAACAACATCCATGCAAAGGTAGGCTGGATGCAAGATGCCTTTTAAAAATTGATGGAGAGGCCTGTGAGGAAAAAATATGGTGAGGAGCTTAAAAAATAAATGGAGGGACAGGTAGAGTAATGGAAATCTATAAACAGTGAAAGAGACCATGAAGAGGCAGAGAGGGACAGAGAGAAAGAAAGTAATAAGAGAAGGTCTACCTAGGGAAGGAAGAAATACTAAGGAAAACAATTCAGAAAGCAATACTAGGAAAAAATGAGTAGGGAATAAGTCATCCAAGACATTTGAATGTATGCAAATGCAAGAGTAGCAGGAGAATATAAAAAGGGAACAAAAAATGGCAGTATATACAGAGTACCTCTGGTGGGAGCACAGATAAGAAATGGGCCCAAGCTGATTTTGACTCATTACTCAAGGGGGACAAGCCAGAGAAAATGCTCAGGGTGGTAGTTCTGGCCTGCCTGCAAAGTGCAGGCTGTGCAGCAGGGTCATCTCACTCTTCCCCAAGGTGGGGAGGAAGGACAGTGGTAGATCATATTCTCATTATTAATGCCCATAAAGCCCCTTGGCTGGTTTCCTGGGTTTAAGATGGATGAGCTACAAGTAGATCTGAGCAACAGGTTTTTCTGTTTTACCCGTTGATTGCACAAGTCTTTTTGCTTCTCCTGTGAAATCACTGGGCAGATGAAGCCAGGCAGGAGGGACGCCAGGCCCTTGCACACTCTGTCCTTGCAGGGAACTTGTGCCAACCTCTAACCTTAATGCTCTGCAGCTGGGCAACCTTGGAGGAGCTCCAATTGCAAGTTAATATAAATTTTCTATTAGCTCAGTCTATACAGAAAGGAAAGAGAAAGGAAAAAGGAAGGAAGAGAAGGGAAGGAAGGAAGAGAAAGGAAAAGAAAACAGCAGGGCTACTGGATCAGGTCAAGTGTCCACGTAGCCTGGTTTCCTATCAATGGAAGGAATTTACAACAACTAATTGGTGGGGTTGCTTATCATATTGGTATAAGGCAAGTGGCGCATGGTGAACACATTCAGTTAAATCATGGATTTCAGGATTTTACTTGAAGGCAAAATATATTTCTGCTCCGTGTTACACTCTGCAGCAGGTTCAGGACAACTCGGTGACTACACTCTGGGATGAATACTAGAGAAGGTTATTGCAAACATACTTTCAAATAGAATTTTTTCTTGTGCTAACCAACTAGCCACAGGGCAAATGCTTGCATTGCACAGAAAAAAAGAGTGCAAAAAACAGGCTACCAACAAACATAGCTCAGGAAGGACAGGAAGGATGACTAATTTCAGAGGTACCATGTAGCTGAATGAGGCTGGGGTTGTCCTAGGCAGGGAAATGCCAAAACGCCAACATAACGTTGAAGTCCCCTCCCCTCTGTTCCACCGTATGCAGTTAATTATCCATTGCAGCGCTGTGGAAATCAGAAGCAGCACTTCAGTGACCCCAGACCACGCTCGTGATGAGTAATGGACCTCAGCGAGCCTAATGAGAGCGCGGCAATTAGCACCCTCCTGCTGCAGAGCGCCTGCACCCTCCAGTGCGGAAGCGATGGCTGGAAGCCACAGCCTGAAATCTCCCCGAAAACGCCCTGCTCTTGCACACGCGGCCTCGATCTCCGTCACAGAGCAGATTTGCAAGGAGGGGCAGCTTCAAAGGCTCTTTGGGTGCCGGTGAATTGCCAGTGCCAGCTGCTGGGGCAGGGTGCCCCAATACCACCAACGCGGCCCGCGGGAGCCCAACGCTCCTGACCCCACGGGCGAGCTCGGCAGCTCCAACACTGCCAGCACGAGCCCAAGGAAGAGGTGGCTACTGGGGACACAGACCCGGCCACCAACTAATGGGGAAATACCCCTGGCCATAAATGCATCTTTCCCACCAGGAGCGGTTCATTACAGCTCCGACCTGCTAGTATCTGCGCTTATTTCTGTAGCTGGTAGGATGAGTGGCTTACATATAAATTATCTGATGAATGTAGCCTTGTTTTCTGCTCATGCATCATTCATGAAGTAAGCCCCGTTTTGGCAAATGGGTTTGTTTTCTGCAAGTATTCTGTAAGTCCTTTGAAGGGGCTGAGCTCAGGGGCAGTGCACAGGCTTGCTCAGAGCAGCTCCTTGCTGGACACGGCCTGTGAACAAGCAGGTAAATCTCTTGGTCTGATTTTTTTGTCTCCTTCACTGGATGAAATAATTTTTTTAAGAAACAGGTGGAAAAGGATCATGACAAATAATGAATTGTTTTCTCCAGGCAAGAATTCTCTTGCTTACCTGCAAAGATGTCCTATGGATAAAAAATTTCTTTCTATGCACGTGCGCTGCCATTACACAGCTTATTCCAGCACCCAGCAGGCCTGTTTCTTCTTGAGAACATAAAATAAGAACATATTTCTTGGCCCTAACACCCAGGTCCTGACGGCTACTTAGAGCTCCATTAAAGAAATTCTATCATACATCATTCGTGCTCTACCTAGAAGAGCTGTTAGAGGCTTTATGCCCCACTTCTTCCTGTGGCTACTCTTCCCTCATTTGGAACCTAAATTAATTTTGGGCATCATTAAATCATTTATCCTTGTACCCATCACCAATATTACTTCTTTTCAGGAGTAGCTTTCTCCTATGTGTGTTTTCCGTTCTATACATCCTTCTCTCACCCCCCCTGCTCCTTACTAGATTAAATATGGACTTTATTCCTCTCTCAGAGGAATAGTCTTTGCATTCCTTTGATTGTCTTTAAACTCTTTACTGGATCATTTCCGCATTAAGTTCTTCTCTCTCAAACTTGGAGGAGGAGAACCATGCACATTATTCCAAAGAGTTCACTGCAGCCCTTTGCATAATTGAGTGAGAACTTCCCTACACTCCATGGAAATCCCACTGGGATGTATCCAGCGGCAGACTGGCAGTTAATAGTTAACTATAGTTAAACTATGACATCCTGCTACATTTGTGTCCTTGTCCATCTCAGTCATTCCTCTAATACAGCCAAAAGCCTCGCTCCTGCTAAGTACATTTTCATACATTTTACATTATTATATTTCATCCCACTTCTGTTCCCTTCAGTCCTCAAGGTCGGTGCTCATTTGATACCCCAAGCCCGTCTTGCACGGGTGATGCCGCTGACATTGAGCAGAGTCCTTGGCGCACGCGACGCTCTCTCCCAAGGTCAACACCAAAATGAAATATGTTCCAGCCCGTTCCTGATCCTGGGGGACGTTTCCTGCTAGCCTCATGTCAGCCTGATAATTCTCCTCGCAGTGTTTCCTGTCACTAGCATCCCTGTAGCCAACGCTGTCCTCACTTTACAGTCCCTGAATAAATCCTCAGCACTTTCCATTTAACTGATAATTTCCCACGGGGCACTATATGTCGAATGATTTTTTTGGTTCAGATGGATGAGATACCATGCATTGCCTTTGTCTAGGAAAAAAACCCATATTTATCTTATCAGTTTTTATCACTGATAGACATAGTCCTTCCCCAGAAGACTTTAATTACCAACAGGACAATTGTGACCGCAGCAGAAGGCTGGAGACCAATGTGCACTCCATGCTCTGCTGGTCCCACATAGAGAACCCACTTCACAGAAATCCTTGCAGAGCAGTCCTGATTTCAGAGGCAGAACTGCTCTGAAATTGCTGTCCCTCAAAACCAGCCACGTTGCCACCAAATGACCTCCATACCAGCACTGACTCCTGTTCCCGGTATCAAGGTTAAAGTCAAGGCAGGTGATGTATTTTCCCAGAGCAGCTGCAGACCAACAGGCTGTTTCAGTGCCATTGCTGCTATATATCTATTTATTTCAAGGGAAAAGGTGTGTGTGGTTTTTTTTTTTCCCACAACACTGATGTGTTTAATGCTTTTATTTTATGTTTTCAGCAGTTAAGCTATTCAGTGTTTTAAGGGTAGCATTGGTTCTTTATAATTCAGCACCAACAAAAGGCGTCCAAGATAATGGAGCCTAAAGAGAGAGATTCTTCCAGGGCGCTTTGTTTCTGAAATATAGAGCCATCAATGCACTCAGGAGAAGGTTTCTATCAATAAATCTTCAGTAAAAGGAGCTTTAAAAGTTAGATGGGAAAATTGTTGAAAGGGAAAAAAAACATGCATCTTGGGTTTTTTTTAAAAAAAAAAAAGAAAAATTTTGTGAAAATTCCTTAAAGACACTGAAACATCTTCCCTCACCTCTCCAATTGCATTACCACAAATGGCTCTCCCACCCTTGTCATATCCTGGCCTTTGGGCTTATTTCCACAAACTCCCACATAATGGGTATTTGTATTAATTTGAACAGAAAATAAACCTGTGCTTGAAGTTAAGCATGGGTTTAAGTGCAGATCTCTGCAGGCTCAGATCTCTGCCATGGATGGAGATGGAGGGTTAGCTCTACAAGGCAACCTGGAATTCAGATCAGTCCGAGAAAGCACAGAGCGCTGCAATGCCCCGAGCCTGAAACTTCTTACCTTTGGGGGTGGGTTTTTTCTCAGAAGTCAATAGGAAACTGCTTCAAGCTGTCCCAAAGTCAGCTCTCACACCAGACTTTGCCTCATCCTTCTTGAGCATCTGGTTTGAAATTCACACTTCTGCACATTTAGTGAAGTGAACAGAATTTCCAGCCTTATCTGCATGTGCAGTTGATAAAATCTCCTGCAAAAAATTGCACTGTGGCAATTTTGCATTGAAAGGACATTTACATACCCAGCTACCCAATTTGCATACAAAGTCTTAATTATTGCCAAGAATTGCATGCACACTTGCGCAATATTTAGAAAATTGGTCCCCAAAGACATAAACAATTACTTCTGATATCAAATCAGTTTTCACTTGTGCCACTAGGAATGGAAAATATGAATCATATCAGAAAAAAACATAGTATCTGAAAACGAATACGACCACAGCAGATCAGACTTCAGGTCTGTCCCTGTTCTCACATTGACTCTGCCCGTTGCCAGTAAGGAGGAGTGAAGGAACATGGCAAGAACAGACCAAATGTTGTCCCAGATACTCACCCAGCCTCCAACACTTTGTGGCTCAGTGACTTTCAGAGTCAAAGGAGGGATCTCACTATTTAATAGCATGGATTATTCTCTAATAAGTGGATTATTCTTGCAGATAAAAATTCAAATGCGGAATAAATCAATTCTGTTTGCTCGCAGTTGTCCACATCAATAGAGCATCTGACAAGTAAATATGCCTCAGAGAGCAGATCTCCTTTGTTGCCTTCGTCCCTAGCAGTGAGAGGTGAGGGAGGGAGTTAAGGTGTCACTGCTGTATTTCGTGGATCCATAAAGAGAGCCGGAGAGGAGGCAGCCCTTCCGCAGAGCCTTCTCATGAGCCACCTCGTTCTGGCTGTTGTAAGGACCAGGGACATAGGAGCACCCCGTGGGAGGTGTTTCTGTACAGCACCGCTGGCAATACCCTTCCTCCCTCTGCAGAAGTCAACGTTTTTCACCGTGGGGCCACTCACCAGGTGAATATTTGGGAGCCGGTGCTCTGGGGAGCTCTCCTTTCTGACCAAATCTATTGCTCCATGCTTTGGAATTGGCTCTGCCCCAGTGTACCTGGCCTTAACAAGGTACTGGCATTTTCAGCATCCCTTTTGAGGGGATAAAAAGGGGGAGAAAGCGAGCAAGCACCTAGCAAGCAAATACTTGTTTGCTTCATGAACTCCTCCTTAGAGGAGCTGGGGGACCTACCCATGTGAGGGCCCCCAAAACACCCTGCGTGCTTTGCATGGGAACCAAGATGTGGCCAATAAACTTTATGCCAGTGGGTGTTCTCATGTAGCCACTATATTTCGATAACCCTACTTGCCGCTGTCACAGGTATTCAGATTCAAAAACTAAAGCCACTCTTTAGGAAAGTGCATTTAATGAGAGTTTAATGGCCGTGCAGTAGATTTGTGAGCAGCTGGATGTGGTTTTAAGTTTCCTTGACGTCTCTTATTTGTTTAATACATGGATCCATAAAAGCCGTTTCTCTGAGCCTGCTAATGAGCAATAGGGGACTCGCAGCTATTTAAAACCTGGAACAAGGCATCAAAATGAAGAATGCAGTAAAGACTGCTGGAGCAGGGAGCTCCAGATGTGACAAGGAGTAGTTTATGGTGCAGGAAGATGGAGAACACTCTGCACTACACACGTGACCTGGCACAGAGCTGCTGCGTAGTACAAGATACAGGTCGGCTTCCAGAAACCAAGCTCCTTATTTTCCATACAGCTAAATAAGAGCTAACAAACTTGCTTCCTATGGGCTCTAACAAGCTCTACTTCTGACCAAGTTATGAAATTGCAATGAGAGTCTCAGCATGAAGGGGATGGGTGGGAAGAGAAGACCTCTGTGAGGGTCCCATCAAATTTGAAATAACTGCTTCCTTTCACAGCAAGGCTCCAAGATGTCTCCAAAATGGAGATTTAATCACAGGAAATATCTTAACTGGGAGCTGTGTACTGACTCTCCTTGAACAAGAAGGTTGGATTAGATGATCTCCAGAAGTCTCTCCAAACTCACCCATTCTGTGTGATTCTATCCAGCTTGAGGAATACACTGCAATAGACCATCAACAACACATGGAGCAACAGGTACCAGGGGCATCAGCCAACAAGTGCAGAATGAGCTCCAGCCACTCTGCAGCAGCTCAGGAGCTCTCTCACCCAGCACAAATACTGCAGCACAAAGCACTGGTGAACCCCAGCCAGGGTGACACTGTCACCTCTATGGCCAAGGAGCTGGTGAGGCTCTTTCATGTTGAGTAGTTTGGTGCCTATCAAAAGATATTGTATTGCACACTGGAGAATAAGCACCTAGACATCTTCAAAGCCATCTAGAGCTGGAGAAAACTTTTCTCTAAACATTTTCCATCAGAAAGACTAAGATGCTAATTGGTGGAAAGACTTTATGGCAGTTTGAGAGATTGTTTTGGAAAAACATATCCTTTGGAAAAAAAAAAAAGCTACAGTGTTTTTGAAGAAAGTCTTTTTTAAGCAGTATAACAACAAGACATCTATTCTGCACTAAAAGAATTAAAAACTGGATAATGACAGTCTTTCATTTTGTGAGAAATATTTTTTATTTTAGTGTCACTAAATGAATCATATAAATTGCTTCGGGTTGATACGAAACGAATTTATTTTGTGTTTTCTTTTTCAGGTTGTGCAATAGACAGAAAAATCAGTTCTTTGCCTAGCTTTACCCTTGAATATATTGAATTCTTCTGTGAAGACAGAAAGGATGGGAGCCTTCGTGAACTGTGCAATTCAGATGAATACTGTCTTCAAAGTCAATTACCACTGTACAAACATGATTCTTCTGTCTCATTTGGACTCCCTGGTTCTATTTTTGCTCTTCCCAGAACTTTCTGAAGGTTTTTTATTTGGTTGCTTGTTTTTTTTTTCCAGCTGCTAACTAGCAAGGGATGTGTCCATTGTGTAGATGGAGTAATTAAAGCAAGGAAGTCTAAAACAAGCCTTAATTCCCAGAATCATGGCAATGCACTATAAAATAACTTACCAATACTCTTCTCACATGTGCTTCATATTTACAGGGCAAGTTGCTGTTGGCTGCAGTCCCATCTTGCTTGAACTCACCATAGGGAAAAAGCACCTGAGCTTCTCCTTAAAAAGTGGCTAAAATCCAGCCTAACCCCAAGCTCCAATGGGAGACCAATCCCCCAGGATCTGCCAACAAGTCACAGCTGGTTCATTTGGGGGGGAAAAAAAAGGAAAATGCCACTAAAAGCCTACTAGTGTCATGAATATCATGTGTTTTACTGTTCTTGAAGCACAATCATTTGACCCTTCTGCATGGTTTAGAGTAGGAGAGCTGCCTGCGATGGCAGTGTGTGCGCCCAGGTGCTCCCCATGTCATTAAATCTATGCATTTAAAGCACCTTAGCTGCCTGCTGCAAATGTCCACTATGGGCAGAAAAGAACTATGTGATCTCTTTGCCAGTATCGATGTCGGATTTGTTTTTCAGTTTAGTCTGGCAATAGGATGGTACACTTCCCATTTCCTATTGCTAGGCAGGCAATAAATAAGGCCAATTATTCATATCGGAGTTGCGTCAAGAAGCTCCACTTCCTCCCGTGCAATGTAAATGCCACTTTTCATTATTAGCTTTATGATTCTTTAGCCAGTTATGGATCCACGTAGCTGTGCTTATATCAAAGCCAGTTTTAATTTATTTTGAGATTAAAATTTTATGAGATATTGCATCAGATGCTCTTCTGAAGCTTCAATAGGCTACACCCACCACATTCCCTTCAGCTAGTAACTGTAATTCTATTTTAATAAGATATTGGATTTGTCTGCAAGATTATTATTTTTTCAGTACAAACCCACCCTCAAAGAAATGTTTATCTCCTAATATTTGTTTCAGATTTAGAAATTCAATATATGGAATGGAAAATGACTGTGTCATTCTTCTTCTGATTTTCTGATGAGCGGGGCGATATTGGCCTTCCTGCTTTCTTCTGGTGCTCCTCAGGTATCTATATCTCCTCAGAAACAAGTCCAGTCAAAGAAGTAGCTTCATCTGTTAGCTCCTTCGTCCTTAGATGCATATCATTCCCAGTAGATGAGCTCTTCTCTTTTTAGTTTTCCAAGAGTTCTATTAATTTATATTATTTTTCTGTATTTTTTTTCTTCTTTGTTTTCACTTATGGTTAAACAGAGCTGAAAAATGAATCTAGGTCTTTCATACAGCTCTACGTGCCATACATCCCACTGTGTTTCTCTGTTTAAACCTATGTAGCTACACAGAGAAGTTCATCTAAATGCAAACACCCTTTTGCTCAGCTAAATTGGATGAACCTGGAGCTGTGACACCCACAAGATGTGTCTCCCATGAGCCAGCAGGGATGTCACCATCTCAAAACCCTTCTCTCCTTGAAGGCCAGGATCAGAGACCTGCATATTCTACCGTGACAGCCCCTCGCTGCCCAACGTGAAACCGTTTTAGCTGCAACATGTAGCTGGATGCATGAGTTTACGGGTCCCATCTCGCAAGGAAAATGAACAAACGGAGTGAACGTTCAGCAGGGCAGAAGGATATGGGCAGCCAAGCCTGTGGCCACCTTATACCCAATTCCCCGTTGCTTTGATTACAGCAACATCTGCCTCATTTTAGCATTGCCTCATCTCAGGCAATCGGGTTGCTTCTGTCAATAATAAAAATAAGTAGCAGAGCATGCCATGTATTATTGATCAGATAATAAATATTTCACTGTTTTTCAATAATTCAATGTTGTCTTAAAAACAAAACAAAACAAAAAGGCCGGTGAACAATGGAGAAAAATTCCCAAGTCTTGAGAGGCCTTTGGGAAGAATGCAAAAAGGAAAAAAACTGAGTTAAAAGCAGACATGCTGCTCTCATTTTTAAAAGATGTTTTCAGGTTCAATAAAATAGGAGAGGGTTTGATTCACTTAATGATTTGCCTGAGCTAGTTGGGAGGGTAAAATATCTTTCCCATCTCAATAATTTATCAGAAATAAAGTTGCAGTGGGAAGTATACAAAGGGTTGCACCCTGATGGAGCAAAGCACCAAGTATCTGCTGCAACACCGTCTTTGCAAGTGTTTGTTTACTTTTATATGTTGCTTCTTTCTTTCTTTAAAAAAACATCAGCTCCTTCTCTTACATTATAGCTTGTGCAAGATTTACTTATTTTTACCCCAGGGTGAAAAAAAAAAAGAAAATTTCTTCTATTTTCTACTGCAGTGGACTGTAAAAGCATACACCTGGTGAGAGTTTGCTAAACATTAAATGCGCACATTGATTTTGGCAGTGCATTTGCTGTGAGAGCTACCATGCAAGCAATGTAGTTCTTCAGAACTATAAAGAACCCTGGAAATACATTTCCTTGTGGAAAAGTGTCTTTGTAAAACCAGCACTGAGGAAACCTGTGTTCATGGTCCTTCAACATTATTTGCCCGATTTGCCGCTGCAAGGGGAGGATTTTTCTACAGAGCAATGCTACATAGTCCCCTAGAGATTTGATCATTAAAAATTCCTTGGCTAATCAGTCAAAACCTCAGATGAGACTGTTTTAAATGATGATAGGAAAGGATTTTTTTTATTGCCTGAAATTTTCACTGGTATTGCTGAATGGATGAAAAATACTCTTTTCCCCCTGTTAATACCATTGGTGTGAGCACCATATCCACTGCCATGAAAGAGCAGCAACAGGCAGCTCAAGGCGTCCTGGAAGGGCTACCTCTGCGTGGTGCTGCAGTGAATCACGCTGCCATAGAGCAGGCCCGTGCTCATGCCTCGGGATTTAGAGCTTGGTAAACCCCAGGGATTTGGAGCCTGATAAACCAAAGTCTTCATCCGTGGCCCTGGCCCGAGTCCAGTCTCAAACTGGCTGCAGTTCACCTAGGAAATAGCAAATATGTGGAAATGTGCTTGGCTCCACTTAAGCCTCAATGACTTGAAAAGATCTTGGGGCCACGCTGAGATGTTCATGGGTAGGAGTCTTCTCTTGCCTAAATGTGTCAGCTTCCCATACACAAAAAAAGGCCTCCTCAAATGAGAGATGGAGAGGGCTGGAGAAACAGAGTCACCACGAGTGAGATTGGCAAGCAGATGTTCTCCCTCCTTGCCCAGGTCTTCATTCCTCTTTTCCCATGTGTTTTCCATGAAAACTCTTGGTGAGCAGCCCCTGAGCCATGGAAAACACCCAGTGGCAGAGACCCTGGGCAGGGGGCATCTGCAAGATCGGGCTCAGCTGGGGCATCAGGGTCTCCTTGAACTCACTCA
Organism: Nothoprocta pentlandii; assembly: GCA_013398315.1. Classification (NCBI taxonomy): domain Eukaryota; kingdom Metazoa; phylum Chordata; class Aves; order Tinamiformes; family Tinamidae; genus Nothoprocta; species Nothoprocta pentlandii. The sequence continues at coordinate 1,925,977 of VZSG01000051.1, forward strand.
TACTATCCTAGACCTTCCCACCACGGCTCTTATCACCCCTTAGCCAGAATTAGGTCAGCTGGGCCCTGCCTACCCACTCCTACAAAACAAGGCACCGTTGGCTTTAACTTAGACGCCGTCTTTTGGTTTATTAATAACGACGCGAGCTGCCTGCGCCAGACCTGATTCCTGGGAATGGCGAAGCTCGTTGAAGAAATGTCCTACTTGGGTGATGAATCACCCTTCCTGCCGCAGCGCCGTTCCCATGACATGCCATACTAACGTGGATTCCCTCCTCGGCACGCTCCGGGCCCTCACGGAGATCAAAGATGCTACTAGACACATCTTAGGAAGAGACGGTCGCTCGTTAGAGACTGCGAACACACTGAACACCAAAGCCATCGAAAAAGAGGGGCTGCTCTTTCTGTCCCCATGCTGGATCCATGCGCTGAGCAGGGCACGTGCCCAGCCGAGACATTTAAGGCAAAATTTTTTATAAGCCCATTTCCAGAAGGTGCCTTGGTCCTAATGAATGTCTAGTGTTCCCTGAAGCCAAGAAATATCTTAGCAGAAAAAAAAAATGAAAAAAAGAAAAAGCAACAGTTCGGGAGAAGATTCACCGAGGCATTAAGGTTGTGAATGTAATTAAAATAATTGGCTTTTACAGGATGCAGAATCCACGTAGTGGGAGGACTTGGGTGGTTTTTCCTACTATTTTCTCATTTGGCTGGTGGGATCATTAGCCCTATGGTGCCTGCTGAGACCTCGGGGGAAACATAAAGCTCAGGAAGGACCAGGCGTGCTGGGCAGAAGCAGAGACCCATTAAGGGCTCCTGTTCACAGGAAATCCGTTGCCCCTGGCTTCGGTGGCCTGCACTACTCAGCCCATCCAGGAGCAGCTGTGGCCAAGATGGTCAGAACACTGATTTTTTTTTTTTCTTTTTTTTTTTTTTTTTTTTTTTTTTTTTTTTTTTTTTTTTTTTTTTTTTNTTTTTTTTTTTTTTTTTTTTTTTTTTTTTTTTTTTTTTTTTTTTTTTTTTTTTTTTTTTTTTTTATAGAAACCAGTATTCCTGCAACCATGCCTTGAGGTCCTGTAATCTTCTCTCACTCCCTCTCTCACCTTCTTTCATCAGTATTCCTGGAAGAATAAACATAACGCAAAAGGCCATTTCAACTAATTGACCAGAATCTGCTGGCCTTATTCAAGAGAAGCTTGCTCTGATGTACTTTGAGTTCTGATCTGCATTTTTCTTTCTTAACCATCTGCTCGTTTCTTCTCTTTTTGATGTTTCTTTTCCCCTAGAGGGTAGTTCCTTGCTGTCTCCCTGCTCCTGCTCTTCTGCTGCTACCTAGAGATCATGAGAGAGAGAAAGAAATTTGAGGAGAGAAGCCTCCAGTTTGTTCCCCTTGTGCAACCCTGGTGCTGCCACCTCTGTCAGCTGCACACTAACCACTTTAGTTAATTGGCAACAAATTGGGAGGCATGAGCTGATTGCAATAAATATTTTATCAATTAAAAAACAACACAAAACACAAAAGGTTGCATCCCTTGCAGGCCGGCTGGGTTGTGCACAGTTATACATATTAATACGTAATTGCCACATCAGTTGGCAATCGTGGGCTCGGAAGGAGCTCATTATGAAAAACACTCCTGCGTGCATCCTCCGTAGGTGTCAATCAGCATCATGCCATTGAGATCAATGGAGCCAGGCTTATTTATAGAGTTAAAGTTCCAGCACTTCATTTGGGAAATAACTCCCGCAGCATGGTCTCATATTGAAACTGGGCACAGGAAAAGCTGAGTTTTCTCTGCATTTCTTATTTACATAAAAATGCAATTTTATCTGCATCTATAGATATACCCGGCCTGTGCTTAAGAATAGGTTATGATTTTTGCAGTAAGCCCCTTGAGTGAAATACAAATATTCCAAATACACAATAGCTCAGCTATTGCTCTCAATAACCCATGTTTCCCCTCTGATCTGGGGGATTTTTTGCAGAGAATGCCTGGAAAGGCTCTGCCGCTTGCAGTAGGGGCTGTATCCTCATCCCCAGAAATGCCCCATATGGACCCAGTGTGAGGGATACTTCTGGTTGGGGGGAGGACAGAGGGGACATGTGCAGTTTTCTCCTTCACCAGTTTCAAGGTTTCTATGATAAAATCAAATGTGGTGCATGACAGAAACATGTGTGGCAAAGCAATGACAAGAAGTGACTGAATTATTCATGGGGACTAAATCAGCTGGGAGCACATCCCTTTCCGTGCTCGGGAAGTCTCCAAGAGGCTCTCCAAGATCCCTGGACCTTATGCAGCCCCTGAGCAGCTCCAGTTAAGCAAATGGAGTTTTAGCAAGGGAAAAACAGCTTCAGGATCGGGCCCATAAGTTCTAATCAGTTGCCAGAAGTTGTGCTGGGATGAGGTTTTATTAGCAAATGCGGTTTCCTTTTTCTGCCACAGGAAACCGCTGATTCCCACTACATTTCTGATGGGGAAAAGTCAAAATGAAGCATTTCTGCTCTCTCTCCTTGATAAGGAAAAAGTACCAAATTATCTATTTAGCTGACTCCATTGTATTCCTTTCTCCATTTCTTCGTTATCCCGAAGTTTTCACATTTTAGAAACCAAGAGCCGCAGCAATTCCAAATGACTATTTCTTAACATTTTCATTTGACGGAAAAGGTCACCATTTTATCTTCTCTCCAGCTTTTCAGCTTGAGGTTTTTGTGCGCTACAGAAATTCCTTTTGCTGAACAAGTCAGTGTATGCAGGAGACGAGTAATTTCTCTGGCTGCATTTCCTTCCTAAGTTGTTTACTTTGCCTACTTACTAGTCATTCGGTGGGATATTTGCCTTGTCACTGAAGTCATTTTGGCATCTTCTCCGCTCCCGGAGTGGAGGACAAACTGTTTAAACAGAAAAAAAGAAAAAAGCAAAAACAAGCAAACAAAAAAAACTCCAACAAATGATGAGCTACAACTAAAGATATGTAAATAATTCAGGAATATGGGCTCTGCACATGCCGTGCACTCATAAGTGGCTCTGCAAAGAGAAATCCACCTGTCCTCCCACCAGTCGCATTCGGGGAGCAGAGCTGCAAGGAGGGGGATGACACCAGGCAGGGTGCCAAGTGTCTTCCCATTGCCGTGAAGTGGGATGGGACCCAGGGCATTGGGATTTTGTGTAAAGGAGAGGGGATAATCCTGGGTTAAAGCTTGGGATTTGCAACTTGGAGTGCTGCCTGGTTAAAAAAAAAAAAAAAAAAAAAAAAAAAAAAAAAAAAAAAAAAAAAAAAAAGCTAGTCACCCTGCTTAAGGTAGTGTCATGAGGACACTTATTTATTTATTTATGGAGCTCTTCCCATTGGAGGCAGCCCAGCACAGCAGAAATAAGATCTGAAACCCAAGGATCATCAAAGCTGTGGTGAGGACGATGTTATTTATACAAAGCTCGACTGTATAAATGCAGAACAGAAGCGGCAGGAGATGACAATATAAGACCTAGCACTAGGGTATAAGCTCTAGGGTGCAGGTGTTTTTGTTCTCTATAGGCAGAGCAGTAGGGACACAAGTACCTCTAGAGGAGAGCAGGAGAGCGGCTCCGGCGGGACAGGAGCCATAGCGTGGGCGTGGAGACTGTGGTGGGATGGGAGCCAAGATGCTGGTGCTGCCATCGCAGCTGCTGCTGTTGGGCCGAGGCCAAGACCACCCATGGCTGGCACGTGGGGCAGCCGGGGCCGGGTGGGCAGAGCAGGCCCCACGTCCCACATGAGCACCGCGCGTTCGCCGGGGAGCCACGTCTCCACGGAGCTTTGTGCTTCCTCGGGATGGCGAGTGAGGCGTTTCGCCTGACGTCCTCCCTCACGTTCGCACCGCGCTGGGCTCCTCAGGAGCAGAGATCACAGTCATGGCCGTGAGCGGCAGGAACAACAAGGGCTTCTTTATACTCCCAGGATCGCCCGCCCAGCTGCTCGCAGTCTGTAGAGAAGCATCTTGCAGTGCCGGTCGGCTGCTCTCTCCTCCCACAGAGCTCAGGCCGTGACTCATGGACACAGCAACCAGCAGGACAAGAGAGGGAAGAGCTGAGGGCCCACCATGGGCCTAACCCTCCGCCCTGCTCTCCATGAGCCTCCCTGCTCCCCATGAACACAGATCCACCTCCACTGCCTTGCCAGGGGGAAGATTCTCCATCTCCAGCTGCACCAAGCAGATCCACTTTTCCACAGGAGCTCCTAGGCCAGGCTTGCTGTCCAGCTCCTCTCCACGCATTACACCACCTCATTGAGCAGGGCAATACCCTCAATGCCCTCCACATGGCTGAACTCCCTTCCAGCAGCCTTGACCAGCATGAGTTGGGAGTTAAAGCCCTCGTTAATGTGTTTAAATGAGTTCAGGTTGGGAGCTTCCCCACCAGCCCAAGACACCTGGCTTCCACTTCAGGCCTAGCAGGGATGGCGTCAGTGCAAGGTCCCACATTCCCCATCTTGGCTTTCGCTGGGAGCTACTCATGTTAATTAATGCCCATAGAGATCGCTTGAAGGAAATGCCACGTTCACAGATGCCTCTTGAGCATTGAGGGCAGTTTAGAACGTGAAGTGCTTTATTTCCACTAAAACATTTCTTCTTGGAGCTCTCTGGAGGTGCATGGGGAGGAGGGAGATGGTTTCAAGCTGATATCTCTCTTGGTGCCAAGGAATCATTCCAGTGCTCAGCAACTGCTTCACTTCCCACCAGGATCAATTTTGTGGAGATAACTGATGGCCACTTCATCAAATCTTTCTTCTCTAAGTAAATACACTTCTCCCTAGCAGGCACTAGCATGGTCAAGTGAGCATTTTTGTACTCAGTGGCTGAGGGTGAAGAAGTTTCTCTGAGAAAAAGGTTGTGTTAGCAAACTTGGAAGCTTTGGACTGGGCCAGAAAGGAAAGGCTGAAAGAAACAACCTTGGGTTTCTCTCGGGCTGCTTTATTCCCATACTTTTTGTGTACTTTGCATAATAATGCAATAGAGTTGACAAAAGATTTATTCCTGGCTCCTGTAAAATGACACAATACAATGAGCTTTAAACAGAGAGAAGAAAAAAAATCAGAGGGAAAAAAAAAAGGTAATTATGCAGGCACTTCTTACAGTCTGCAAATGTTAGGGACAGAAATTCAATTAGTGCAGAGGAAACTGCAGAAGCATTAATTTCTTCTTTCTTTTTTCCCTTGAAACCTTTTAATGTCCAGGCAGCAGGGCATATTCTGCTCGTGCACACGCGTGCAGACACAGGTTGGTGCACGTGTGTGTGCATATAGTTGTTGTTTTCTTTTATAGCCACACAGAGCTATTCTTTCTGACCGCGGGGCACTGCTTGTTTAAGTATTTCCATAGATTGCGTGCAATCTTGAACTGGTGGTGCTCAACTCTGAGCTATTGTGTGTGCACATAGTTTCTGTAAACCAGTAACACTGTCGCAGCATATGTTCGGATTGGAAAGCACGTTTTGGTTGAAAAGGAGTGAGTTATACAAACACCATATATGCAGCATGTGCTGTTTTTTTAAGGCCGTATTGAATTTTCCATTAGCCTGAACCGTGCCCAAGGAGGACATCACACCGCTCAGGCAACAAGATGCTTGAGCATCTCCGGCTTCGCTTGCTGAACTGTCTCATCGGAGATGGAATTGGGGTGCTCTGGCCGTGCCGTGGGTGCCTCGCGCACAGCAAGAGCACCATCTACCGTCAGCATGGCCGGGTTGTCCCCTGCCACCGCGGCGGGCTCCAGCCAGGGGCTTCTTCATGGCCTCAGACTGTGGCACTAAGGCTCAATGCCTAATTAGAGTTGGCTAATAAGGAAACCTCATCGAGGAATCAATTTTGCTACTTGGCCAATTGGTGCAGTGCAAAACTTGACTTTTAGAGGAACCCAGAGTGTCTATTTGAACAGCACAGGGTGGAATACCCCCCAAAATTTTAATGGTTAATGGTTAATAATGGTTAATAAAATGGTTAATGGTTAATAGAAAAAATGGCAATGTGTTATGGACCATCCGCAGTGGCCTGCAGCTGATTAAAACCATCATGAAACAAAACACAGTCCTATGGTTTTTTGGTGTCTGTTTAAGCAGCGTGTTAGCCTGCCCTGTCCAGTGCATTGATTTCCATCCGAGTCCAAGCAGACTCTTGCAAGAAGAAAGGGCTGAGGTCCAGCACTGCTGGGCAGTACAGACCTTTGTTTATTTGTTCTGGCTTGCTTTTCACTCTGCTTTGCTTGCAGGGGGAAGGATGGAAGGATGCTGGTTATTTATTTATCCCAGCAGGACTTCTGTGGATATTTTACTTTTTTTTGTCTTGAGAACTTTTTTTTTTTTTTTTGCACCAGCAACTCTCATTTCTTTTTCTAGGCCTGTTTCTGGTCTGGTTTTTCTTTCTCTCCGAGTCACATTGCTGCTTCTGGAAGCTTGTGGGGGCTTCTGCAGCTGGGCAAGAGCCTGGAGGCATCCATGGAGTATTTTATTCACTGGCCTTTGCTTTTCCCCCTTGCCTATGTGCTAAATTTAAGCATTTCAGAAGGTGGCTGCAAGGCTGGTGCAAGCCTGTGGGCACGGGTGCTTCCTCCTGCCCCATCAATCTCTCTCAATGGGCTGTCCTTTCTCTTGCTATCGTACTCTTGCTTTTCTCTTGCATCCCCTGTGGACACTGAGCAGTGAGTTCTGTCGCGGAGATAAATTTTGCCAGGGACCAGCCCGGGACCAGCTCATGATCTGTGACTCTTCTTTGCAATCCAACAGAGCAATCCTTTGCCTTTCCATGTGTTCTTAGGAAACAATTACCAGCAGGAGTGATGACTGATGACTGCACTTCCAATTACATCCTCACGTTTGTACCAGCTCCTGGTTGTGATACGTTTTAATAGCAAAGGGTGTTCAGGAACAAATGGCTTCACTCAGTGATGCTCAACCCAACTGGGTGAATCCACAGAGGAGTCAGCCCAGCCACTGGATGGAGACCCAGTGCTGCATGTTCAGCACCACCTTCATTTGCTCGATGGTGGCACAGAAATCACCCAAGTTACTGCTTTTCCTAGAGAAGTGTCTCTTAACTCCACCAGAACAGCACACATACCATGACTAGCATGACTTTTTGAAGCAGTTCAATCTTATCTGTGCTATATCTGACTAGCTTCTAACAAAGGGCAGGAAAACATCGCCAGGTATTGCTTCCTTGACTGAAAAATAATTCTCTGTAGACTTAAGGAGTGTATAGAGGAAGCCTGATTTTAAGCACCTAGTTTGAAAGACTTGTCTCTACTTCAGCCAGCCATGTAGGACTGTTAAACCACCCTAGAGATATACCTCAAAACAGTTTTTTTAATGAAAATGCAACTGCCAGTTACTTGTCCCAGCTGTAAGTCTGAAAGGAAACAACTCTGCAAGCTGCAGTAACTATGGAAAACTGCAGTTATTTCTCTCCAAATTCCTGCAAAGATTTGCATCCATCCCCTTTTAATTGGCCTTCCTTGGGCCCCTGATTAGCTCTTTTTGCTCTTCCATCTAAGCCATTTGCATTTTAGAGCAAGCGTATTTTATTACATTTATTGCAGTATCATATTTATTGCAGTATCAAATTATTGCAATATCATATTTTTGCAGCTGATGCAGCAGTCAGCTCTTCTCCTGTGCCGCTATGAAATCAGCACCCTATTGTCTCAATGTACTCTCTCCTCCCTCCGAAAAGCATCAGGGAGACAGACAAGGCCCTCTTTAAAACAGCTCATTGTGGATGTCTCACCCGAGGATCTATTTCTAACCACGATTCACACTGAGCTTGATGGAATTCTTCACACATCAGGCATTGATCAGCGCGAGTTAAAGAAGCACGAAGCTCTGTAAATACAGATCTCTGCTTTGTACTTGTTTGCTGCACTTGACTATGAGCTTGAAAATGACATTTCTGAGCTCATCAAGTGTGACCTTCTCCATTCAACAAACACCAGGGCACTTTTCAATAGCAGTTTCCGCCTTACCAGTTGCTCCAACCTAACCCCAGACTGCAGAGGGGAGCTGCAGGAAGTAGATGTTACCCCCAAAAGAATAGATTTAAACCAGGTCTCCATCACAAACATAAGCCATAGACACTTGAATCGGGCTCATCATCAGTGCAGGACACAGGGTGAGGCCAGGGGTTGGGATCAACTGCACATGGCCAACAGAAAAGCCTCTTTCCGCCGCTTTCTACAGCTGCACTGATCACAGCACTGCAGTAGTGGAGGTTGTAGCCCTAAATATTTTGCTATCACTGAAGCCAACCTGCTACAATTTCAACACTACTACCTAAAATACATTGCACAACACCTCATATACCCCAAACTGAGATATTCTTATCCTTCTGTGGATTTATTTGCTCTTCAGCTGGCCCACTCTTAGCTCATAGGTTCACTTGTCTTCCTAGGAAAACTTCCAGTTCATTAGAATCCCTTTTCTCCTTTTCTGTTTTTTATTTTTTTTTTATTTTTTTGCTTTTCTGCAATTAATGTGAGTCAGAGACTGTTTTCTATTTGGAGTGATGTTATTTGTAGACAGTAGTCAAACGTGTTTGGTGAGCAGCCAGATGCTGGGCATATGCGGGAGAGGCGGGAGATAAAAGGATGTAGGTAAACAGCGAAGGCGCCTGCTCGCTGGAACAGATGCCAGAGCTCAAGCAGTCTGAAAGGTAAACGAAAGCCAAAATTGGATGGAAATCAGAATTTGGAGGATGCATTTTTAATTAAAAAACGGGATGCGACAGCAAGTTTAGCGAGATTGGTCCTAAAAGCTTATGAGTCTGCTTTCCAGCCCTCTGTCTTTTGCTCGGTTTATTGATATGGAAGAAGGAAAGGGATTTCTTTTTGGGTTGCCTTGTAGGAAAGCACAGCTCATGCCATGAGCATCTTTGTCATTTCTATCCATATCTATTATGGCCATGGCCCTTGAAAGGCTACAAAAACTGCATGTAGAGCAGAAAGTGATTTGCTTGCCAAATGATGTATTTTGAGCAGGGAGCACTTGGATTTGGAACTGTAATAGTTTCTAATTATCTTGCAGGGGTAATTTAAATTAGCTTGACTCTTATTTATGGGTATGACATTTATTTCTTTGTATTGCAGCCATTCTTGAATGCCTTAACAGAGGATCAATATCACTTTGTGTCACACCAGACCCGTGCAACGTGCTGCTCCCTGGAAAACATTTGTTTCTCTGTCCAGGGCATTTTGTCTGAGCCACTTGCAAGCAAAGAGGAGAAGGCTGGGGCCCAGCAAGAAGGTCTGTGCTCCTTGATCTGCTGCTCTTCATCTCCATGTGGCTCCTGGGGACCCTGCAGGCAGTCACGGTGCCATCAGCTGCACAACTTGTGCTGCCTTTTCCTCCACAGAGGTGAAGAGTGGGGGGAGAGGACGAGAACGTTCTGCTTTGCACATCACTTCTGTGCTTGGTTTGAGAAGTTTAAGCTTTTGATTTGCTGTGTGTAGCCCCAAAGAGGCCAAAAGAAAGAGTAAGTAACAGTTATGCTGGGAGAATACTTTGAAATTTGCTGGTCCTTTGGGTACAGGAATCAGATCCATGCTGAAAAATTTTCTAGATCAGGATCATTCTACAGAAATCTATGAGATCTGGCATGGCAATAACGGGATTAGCCGGTGTTTTTAGTCATTGGCATCTGCACAGGCTAGGATGAGGCAGCTGGGGTCCACCAGTATGAAATAAAGAAGGGCTGCAGCTCCATTCGTTTTCCACTCATTTTCAAAGGATGCAGAACTAAGTAAACACATACATCACTGTTTGAATTGATTTTCTGAGTCATTTGCCTCTGATTCAGTTCATGGCTGGATATAAACATGCACACAAACTTTTGGGGATCAGATTCATGATCTGATGATCATGATCTGAGATCAAGTTCTCCTTCACCTTCAGAGAGGTTAGGCCAGGGTTGTGTTCAGGCCATCCTGTAGCAGACACTCCAATTAAGACCATTGCTATAGGAGAATACTTGAAAGTGTTCTTGGTATCCTCAGCCCAACAGAGTAGAGCTCACAGTCTGTTCATGGGCAAGTACTGGGGATGGAAAGGATGTAAGTCCAGCACAGAGATCATTCAATTTTGCTGAATTACTCCTTGTAATTTTACAAACTCGTCAGCCAACTATTGAATGCCAGGTTGGACTTATATCCAAATATCACTATACAAGCAGTGCAACCATGATCTCTTCAAAAATGGATGAGATAATAGAAAGGACATTATATTGCCCTAGTGTATCTAGAGATCATAGATAACTTTATTAATCCACTCTTTTCATTGGGTCCAGCAACAGGACAAGAGGCAATGGCCACAAACCGAAGCACGGGAAGTTCTGCCTAAATTTGAGGAAAAACCTCTTGACTGTGAGAGTGACAGAGCCCTGGAACAGGCTGCCCAGAGAGGCTGTGGAGTCTCCTTCTCTGGCGATCTTCAGTCCTATGCAACGTACTCGAGGTGGCCCTGCTTGTGCAGGGGGGTTGGACTGGATGATCTTCAGAGGTTCCTTGCAACCTCAACCATTCTTTGAATCTTTACAGACCCAATGAACAATATTATCTGCTCTATTCTCCTACCTCAGTGCTAATTGTAGTTAAACTAATGGAAAATCCTCTGCAATTACCCCTGCAGCAATGCCTGATGGAATGAAAGGGCTCATCCAAAACTTTGGGGTAAGTATATCAAATGAGGAAGGCAAAAATCATACTTGAATTTGCTCTGACTCTTACAGAAAAAAAAAAAAGAATAGAAAAAAAAAAGTGCAGTTGCACCCAAGCCCATGGAAAAACACTGAATTCAAATTAGCAAGTCAGATGAGCAGCAAGTCCGGAAAATGTTCTGGAGGACTCTTCACAACACCCACTGATGCTGCTTCTTAGCATTAGCCTGCAACACTCTGCCATAAAGTCCGTTTTGGCAAAAGCAGAGATATTATAGGTCCATATGAACCAGATTAGCTAGAACTGACCGCTCTTAATATTCACCCTCACCCAGTGACCCCAAGAGGGCAGCAGAGAAGGGCACATGGTTAGGCCTAACAACCTGGATCTCGCAGAAGAACAAGCTGGTTGGTACAGGACAAGTGATTATTATGTTTTAATGATACTATAAATTAACATATCAAAATCGTGTTCCTCTCAATAGCCTAGATGCAAGAGCGGCGTGAAGGAGCTGCAGAACAGAACTCTTTTGCATTCTAACCTATGTTTGTGCCTCTGTTAGGCGGGCTCAAGTTCTTCATCAGAAAACTTATCTGAATTCACAAGGAGCTGCAGCAGAAGAAGCATTAACAGGCACGTGTGGCAGCCCTTTACATTTGAGGTTGCCAGCTTCGTACAAGCTCTTCCCCATTTAATTGCTGGGTGTATACAACAGAGGCCACTCACTGTCGAGATGAAAACCCTACATTAGCGATTGCTCCTCAACGTTACTTCTACAGCACCTTAGGCGTGTTTTGCTGTGGCTATTTCAATCAAGCAGCTCTCAATACTTGAGCAAAAACTGCTGGAAGTGAACAAAACCTGCGGGCAAATATTTCTGTAGCTCTCACCTTTGTTTTCCACTCCCAAGTGGCGTTAATTATTTGCCATCGCAAATGACACGCACTGGAGCAAAGGGAGCTCCAAGGAGGATTTGCCGTTTGTCTTACAAATCCAGATGATTGTGTGGCTCAAGAGAAATTGTAAAGGATAGGCAAAAGAGGAAAAAAAATCACATTCTTGCAAGAGCAAGAAGGGAGGGAGGTGAGTGGGTGGAGGAAGGTAGGAACGTTATTGGTCCCATTAGCTAGTCTGCAAAAACTCGCTCTATTAAATGTATTTTTTTACCTACTCAACACACAAAACTAGTGAGATGTGACTGATACAAGCTCCTGCCTCACCAGCACTATCTGGACAAAAGGCAACCTTGACATTCTGCAGGTAATTTTAAAACCTGTTTTGAGTCAAGCTTGTTTTTATTTTTAGGTTATCTATTTAAAAGAAAGCAACTTTGAAGTCATTGTATTCTCCAGGAAAGAAAGTTGCTTCCAAGGTTAGATTTCTTCACCCTACTTCAATCCAAATGATATCTTTTAATAAGAAGTAGACACTCCAAAGTTTGAGATAGAGCTATTCTTTGAGCCAAAGCTCAGAGACTATCACTAACTAAAAAGTATTCATTTCATCCACTGACAGAAGGAAATATGAGAAATTGGCTGATCCCAGTAGCATATTACAAAATTGGTATTGTATGCCCTATTGCTCCAACTTAAGAGTGAGCTCCAATGTCATATTCCTGTTTTTTTGGAGGAACATCTTAAGAAATCCAGAAACGTGCAAACCACATATGTCCCTTTCTATTAAATTTGGATTGGCCAAGCAGTACACAACCCTTTCGCTGTCTCATTCCACATTTCCTTAGGACAGTATTTAAAAGCAACCTGATAAACCTATTTATCACAGCATGTTTTAGCCTGCTCCTTGCACCTAGCAGAGCTGACATGGCTGGGATTTGCACCCAGCTGCTGATATTTTATATGCTGGTGGGGTTGCAGAACAAAGGGTTCTGGTGAAGGCTGCCTGCTCTCTGCTCAGAATTTAAATGTAAGGATCAACTGCATGGTGAAAACTTTAGACAATTCTTTGCATTTTTCCCCAAAAAAAGCTGGGAACATTTCTCTCCTTGGCCTTGAAAGAGTCAGCATTGCTCGAAGTCACACCATCAAAGGTAAGTTGTTGATCAGCATCCAGAGTCTGGTCAAGGCTGCAAATGAAAAATGGCTTTATTAGAGGCTGTCAAAGCCTATACCTGATCCCATGCTGAAGATGCTACTTCACTGTCTGTGATAAAGAACCCCTGTGTAATGATAAGTTCAGCCCTGGTAGCAAGATAAATAGGCAGCTGGGCTTGGCTAAGTGCACATTGGTGTCAGTGCCAAATTGCACTGCCTACATCCTTGGGAGCTGCTGCGGGACACCCAGCAGCTCCAGGTCTCCTGGAACACCTGAACGGGGCTTTGGATTGAACTTCTGCAGACTCCTTCAGCATGAATTTCCCTCAGGATGTGAATATGCTGCTCTTTGGTCTTCTGTCTTCATGGTTGCCTCTAAAATGCCCTGCTTAGATGTTTCAGAAGATAGTGTGAATGTTCTGGCTGTGCCCAGGGATTTTGGAGGGCTGGGTTCCCCAGCAGCACCGTGTCCTACATTCAGCAGGCCAAGCAAGCCTGGTCTTCAAGCCACTTCAGCACAGAGTAGAGGTGCAGCCACTAAGTTTTGGGCAATCCTCAACATAGTCAAAACAGGAGAGGTCACAAAGTTCTGCTCGGTATCAGGTGTCCTGCAGACAAACTGCATGCTGTGCTTCTGAGAACCAAAACCAGGGAGTTTCACTGAAAGGCACCAGTGTATTTCACCAGGAAGTATTCTCTGGTTTAGGCAGGGAAGAATCCTTCAGCCTGGTACTTTGGCACTCTATATGCTATTGGAGATGTCAAGGGTATATCGGCATGGATGGATGCAGACAGATGCCTGTTATCACTGCCTATTTGCCCAAGTCGACAGATAGGAGACAACTCTAGGACAGATAGTCCCTGTGTTAGCATGGCATGGAGCCCGAGGTAATATGCCAGGCTTTTCAGTTTATTTATACACTGTTTATATGTGTGTTTATAATCTTTAAATAATAACTCTCTCCCATATTAAAAGATTCCAAACAGATGCAACAATAAACTGAAATTCAAGACACATACAAACAGATTGCGAGGCAGAGATGCAGAGCAAAAAATAGAACTGGTGAATCACAAATACTGAAACTAAATAAATGAATCAGTTCTAAGTAGTCTAATTAATAAAGGTTAATTTATTTATCGTGCTGGCTAACCTGATATCTCTGAACTCATCTAAATTATTGCAAAAGGAACAAAACACAAAAAGGGCAGCAGTAATTGGAAAGACATTGTAGATACATTTTCCAGATGCTTCTTTTTCCGCTACATAAAAAGCATCCTGGGTTCATTAGTACCTCAGTGTGGTCAGCATGCAAAGAGATGCTCGCTCGCATCCTCATTGGCAGCAGCATAATTAAAAGGATGTTCAGGCATTAACTGTTTAGGAGTTAGAGCTAGGGCTTTGTTCTCTTTACCATAAAACGTAAAGATGGTCACAAATACCAGTCATACTGGCCTCCCAGTACACAGTGGCACCACCTCCACCTTACCCAGTACAAATGGGTACACTGGGCTGGCACAACCACCTTACCCAATACAGTCTAGAGGGAGGAAGGCTTCATCACTACTGGCAAAATCCCCCTGTGACCCTCACAGAGTGGGAAGTTGGTTATGGAGCCTAATAGAGGTCATCCCACTACAACATGCTGTAATTTTCTATGCCCATAATTACCCCCAACTAGTACATAATGGTCAGCAGTTGGGACAGCAGCAAGAAATATCATTGCAGCTGCTGCCTCACTGTGATTCTGGATGCACTTTGCCAAGGATGTGCCCCACATGCCAGTCCTCACCTGGCACACAACCCCACAGCCCTTCTAAAACTGCCCTAAAATTCTTCATTAAGAGTAAAGGCTTATAAAGAAATCTGACAGTTCCACCAGCAAGAATTCGATGTTTGTGCTTCACTTCCAACTCTCTGGTGCAGGGAATAGAGGGCAGCTGGAGGCATCTTCTTCTATCTATGGCATGGCCATCCATGCTATGTCCATTCAATGCGACAAAAATCAGCCTACAAGACTTCAGCAGCACAGAGAAAGTCTAAAATTTATGTTACTTCTTTCAAATTAAAAATACTTTAATGTGCTAGGTGATTTCAAGGTACCCACAAAGCAATTAGTATATTTTAGTTTGGGGACTCCACTGGATTTCTCTCTCTCCAATTCGACTAGTTGATATCTGACCTATAAGACTGATTCTGAACAGACTCCAAGTGAAATAAAAATAGTCTGAAAAGTTGTTGGGGGTATCCTGATACCAACTTTCTGGTTCTCCTTTGAACTGCACACACTACTTGGTTGGTTGCCCTGGGGATGCTAGTTGTGTCTTCGATCGGTAAGGGAAAATATAAATCTCTAAGTCTAGAGCCTCACAGTAAAGCTTTAATATCCTATGAAATAGCTTAAAACACAGAAACAAAAAAAAAAAAACACTTGAGGTGGAGGGGGGAAAAGTAGAATCTGAGATTATACAGTAGGGCTATGGTCATCAAGTTGCTAATTTTTCATTTTTTTTGAAGAGGCCTTCTGGATTGCTAAGTCCTTACAAAGTACACTGTAGGTGGCTGCACTTCATTTCTAAAGGGATAAGTGGCTGTCACTTACCAAAAAAGTAACTGTGGGAAACGGTAGGGAAGCATGTCAAAATGTTCTATTTAAGCTGGGCAAGTGTTCTTCACTACTGCTTTCCTTGACAGTTTTGCAGATGTTAAGAAGTTCTGTCCTCTCTGAGAAAAAGAATATGTAGGACTATTTTTTTCCCCTCAAAGTGGTTGGTTTGGGAGGTAAAGATAGCTTCCAGTTTGTCTGAGGAGACCGGGGAGCTCTGATGTGTCATTGGAGAAAATAGCAGCAGTTCTGGGAGGTTTGAAAGGTTAAGGCTCAACTGAACTGTAATTGACTTTCGAGCATTGATCCATTATTATTAGGGCTTGTTTAAAACCAAAGATTATTTAATTTTAAGGTACTCTGCTGCTTTCTGAGTCTGGAGACACTCAGTTTGGCTCCATCAAGCTTGGTCATTCTACCAAAACAAAATCTAACTTCTGAATGACTTTTTAAATTGTCTTTTTTCTTTTTTTTCCCAATAATGTTATCTTTATCCCTCACTTCAAATATAATTTCTCCATATCCCCGTGCCTATGCTTAGCTCTGATGTGGTTTCTACTTGTTTTTTGCGTCTTTGATGTTAAGCATATCCGTCATCTCTCTTTTTATCAGGAGCACTTTCCATTAACATCTTCCATCTTCTCCAAATAGAGATGACTCTAGCTACATATATCCTAGATGCAGACAACAAGCAACACACCAAGAAGACTTTTCAGAAGTAGCTGCAAAGTGAAAATACAGATGTTTTCATCAATATCTAGAGGTTAAACTAGCTCCTTTTGTGTCCAAGACTACAAGACTACATCGACTACAGGAGGCAAGCATGAGTTGTGGGAGCAGCCACGAAAAGGTCCCATGCTTCATTTTAACTAGTCCAGATGATTATTGCTGACATTTCAAAAGAACAGCCAGCATGCTCAAATGGATTAATAAAAAAATTCATTTCCTATAGTTTATTCGCTGACAGTTGCAGGGAAGAAAGCTACAAATATTTCATTTGATGAACATCATTTAATCCCTTTTTCAATTACTGGGCAAATAAGAAAACAGACATCTCAAAAACTGTGAATAATTTCATTAGGATTTGACAAAACTTCTCAGAAAAGCAACTTAGTTATTAGCCCCAGTTCTCATCTCAGCTTGCATCTGGCAAAGTCAACGACTTCTTAAACTTCAGCTTATAAAAATCCACTCAATTTTCTAGATTTACTTGGTTTTGAGTCTTTAGGAGGTTATTTTTTGTTATAAAAATGGAGATATGAACTTGAATTCCCTTTTTTTTTTCAAAGCAGCAGTCATCATAGAAGCACATGGATCCAGGCCTTAAAGAAGTCCAGGGACTTAAAAAAATGACTGTGCAGGGTGAAGACATGGGTCACAATGATTAACTAGAGCATGAAGCTCCTTGGAAATTGCCTAAAAACCACTAGCAGGTAAATCAGCATAGTTGGCATTAATGAACATTAATCTTTGGTGCAAAAGCTGTTTTTTGGTTTGCTTGTGCACAGCAGCTAGCATAAAGAGACCTGGACTTGAGGCACAACAGCAGTATAGATAATATAAATAATTTGGGCACTGACCATATGGGGCCCAACTCTGAGCTCGAGCAAGATGACTTGCTCTGCTCTGGAGAATGGAGCTGTGCCAACTTGCTCTGAGGAAGCAGCCCAAGATCTGGTCAAATTTGTGTGAACCAGATGGTGTTTTATGGTGTTTTTCTTTTCCTCTTTTTTATTTATTTGAAGTCACTCAGAGTGGCAATGGGGGAAGAGAGGAATGGTACATTGCAGCAGGTGGGAGGGTAGTGAGGGGAAATGGGGAGGACATGGTGGCATTTGCTTACCTTGTGTTGTATGACATAGAATGCAACAGCATTAACGATTAACCGTAGTGCTCAATACCGCCCCAAACGAGGCAATTATTTAAGGGATGATGGGTTTGTTGGATGCAAGCTCTTCCATCTTCTCTTCCACCAAAGCTGGTATGGGACCTGCCTGGCCAAGATGGGCTGTGAACTGAGTTCATCTCATACACATCCATCCCAGGTGCGTCCTTATCAGAAGGCCAAGTGAATGTGTTAGTCCATCAATTCTCCTGCAGGTTGCTCCACACAAATCTATACCCCCATTTCCCATGTAGAAAGAACAGGTAAAGCCCTGCACTATTTTATTCTTACTATTTTGCTTTAAAAGGAACGGTGCTTAAGCTGAGATGTTGAAGAGCAATGGTTCCACAAAGGGCAGTGAGGAGGACAAAAAGCTATTTAAGACTTTCCCAGCGTATTCACCTTCTGGAGAAAATTTATGAGCTACCAAGCACACAGTAGCACCTAGCAGTAACTTTTTACAAGTAAAAAGCTTAGCAGCAGCTCTGCTGGGCTCTCGCAGGCAGAAGCTTCCCTGGAGGGCTTGCCTGCTAGATGGATGTACTGCAGCAGGCCTGGTGGAGTGGCTGTCACATCTCTGATAAGCCCAGCATGAGCACTCATTTGGACTTCTGTCTCCTGTGTAACGTATACCTACACATGTGCACACGTACACACGGTTGTGTGTATGTGCACGTATGCACACAGATGCAAAGAGATGAAATTCCAGCGATTTGTTTTGGAACTGATGTCTTTAAACAACATTTGCAAGGATTTTGTCATAAAATGAAGCACCACCAGGAAAAACACCTATATTTTACAGAGTGAAAATAGCCCTCTAAACAAGTGCAGTGCAGGCACATGACGTAGAGGTCCCTCACAGCAGAACCTACATGGATACTGGGACTCTTGGTTCTCCACGGCACTTGGTTTTCATTGCTAGCCTGGACACGGCTCCTATGTCACCTCTCCTGCACAGAGGACCCTGGGGACAAGCTCCAATTTCCACATTAGTGCCCTCAGTGTGCATCTCTACAGAGATGTGGCTGGTGGCAGGAGCACAGTGGGAGCTGCGTGGTCAGAGGCGGGGAAGAGCATCCGTAAATTCAGACAGGACATATCTGCTTGCAGGAAAGCACCAGAGATGATAGTGATGAAACCTCTGATGCTGCTTCTAATTAAAGCCTTTGCCCTTGGGAACCACAATCTTTATTAATGCAATTATGAAGTAGCCAAAGGCAGGGAATGCTTCTGTCAACCTTGGTGTGGGAATGGAGTCCTTCACTTTCCATGGGAAATTGCTTCCTCACTTGGCAAATGCCCTTTCCTTCCACTGCAGTGTTTTATCATTTGACCACAGAATATATAAATTGTTTATATGGCATTTGATTTCACCTCCTATACTCTGGCAAGTCAGAAACAAGACCCTATAATTTTCAAATTAGCTTTTCGATGAAGGAAAAATTAATATAAAGTAAAATTTAGGAAGTTTTTTTTTCTAGAAGTAGACTTAGCTCTTGGTTTACAAAAAGTATAAAAATAACCTATTCTACAGACTTATAACCAAAGCAAGTTCTAATCTCAGAACATTTATTCTTAGTTATAAGACAAGCTTTTAACTTGGTTATCTTTGTTAAGGTTAAAATAACTATTTGCAAACATAAAACTGAAAGAATTACCAGCTGCATTTCTATTATAAAGGACTCCAAGGGAGAGAGAAAGAGAACAAAAACCCTTCTATGGACAATACTCCAGGCACATTTTTCCCAATAGTAAATGTAAAATTGCACTGAGAGCCTACCACCAAGCCTTGATTTATTTCCCTATAAAAAACACAAGTCATAGAAAGAAGTAGAAGACCATCCCAAGAGACATCACTTCTATTTGATCTCTCAAGACAAACAATGAATGGAAGAATTAACTATTATTACAGATCATAAGAGATGCTGAGCCATGGAGCAGTTAAGAGCTGTCAGGACAATTGTGGAATGACCCAATGGCATCAATCTACCTTCACTGATGCTCCCTTTGGTGTGTTGGTGGTGGTCCTAGGACAGGCTATCCGTGATCTATGGTTGGGCTTCACTGCAGAAAAAAAGCAGCTTTCCATCTCTGAAGACCTTGACACTTTCTGGGTCTCCTAAGCCAAGTAGAGGCCTCAAGGTCTTTCTTTTGAGACCTACAAAATGGACAAAAATGTCTACAAAAACACTGGGCAAAGAAGAGTTGCTTGTGTCTACCCAGTGAATACTTTCTCTTCACTCTGCTCATAGGTATGAGAAGACACTGGGGAAGCTGTATGTGACAGTCCCAATGAATACAGAGCCTCGGAGAGTGCAAACAAGGGCATAAGATGTGGACAGCTGCCTTTAGCCAAGTGACTAATGTTTAAGGCATTTAAGGACAGTGTCAAAAGATAGTATAGTGCATTATTCAGTCTGGAAGCAAAGGCTCCCGTGGACCTCAATATCTGAAAGAAAATATGTCCTGCAATTATCAGTTGCCCAATGTTTCACGGAGAGTCTGTGCCAGCAGGGAGCTCAATGTGCTTCTTGAGCCCTTACCATTAGGCTGCTGTTCCTGGAGACAGTCACAAACTTCCCATTAATGAGCAGAGAGGGATTTGCAGGAATATATTTGACTTTGCTTGCAGCTCACGAGAGCTTTCCATTTTGCAGGATGCTGTAGTTTAGTCTCATAGTGTTAAGCATGAAAAACTGCCATAAAGCAACAGCTGGTGCTTGCAATGTCTGCTTAGCCTCTACCACCACCCACATGTATTTGTGGTGAATATTGATGAAACCCAAGTCTTACTTGGGTTTCTAACACATTTTTTTGTTGCTGGTAGATTCCGTTTAAAAAAAATCTCCTTATAATAATAAGAAAGTGCAAAGTAAGAATCCAGGCTTGGTCTAGGTTCATAAACTCATTTAATTCAAGGTTTTGGGAAAGCCCCATGGAAGTGTCTTCCTTGGTTCTTGGAGGTAATGGTTCCTATTGCAGAAGTCCAACCCAGGTGCTGAGGGAATGCAAAGCTGGGAGAAGCCAGGTCTAAAGCTCTCTCTACTTCAAATTACAGAGTGTGTTTGTTAGATGTCCTGAAAAAAAAACATTATTATGCACAGGAGATCTTGACCTCTTTATGGCATCTAAAATGAATCTTCCCATTTAACTTCAGGTCTGCATTTTGATGCCTTTTTGAAATTCAGAACTGGAAACGAAATGTTGTAAAAGCTATATCGGTCCAGAAATAGAAAGAAGTGCAAATTATAAAAGAATGCTGTTCCAGGAAATGTAGATAGTACAAATACATTTTGGAGGAGTATTAGAATTTCCAGGAAAGGACCAAAATTGAGATCTATGTCCAACTGACCCATTCATCAGCAGATGCCCAAATCGCACCAAATCCACATATTAAGTTCTTCAGTTAAGACGTTCTCTAAATAAAATGCTCAAATTTACCACAACTAAAGAAAATTGTAAAAATACAGCAGTTTTGAATGCTCAAGTGACCTGTTGGTAGGTTGTCTATAAGAAAAAACAACAAGTGGTATGAAAGTCTCCTGATTTATTGCCCTGCAGCACCCAAATGTGGGACTGGTTCCTAGTTGTTCACAGTGACCTTCCTCTCCTCCCTGACCAGCATCAAAGAAAAGAGGGTCATTCCTCTACCCTGAGGAAAGATTATGTTCATACAAACTATACATTGATACATACACATATACATGTTCCTTTTCTGAAAACCACCTTGCGTTGAAGCTTTCACATTCCTGTGGCAGCAGTGCTAGTGCTTAATTACCCTGACTGCTAGAAAGATCAAGATTGTTCACATTAAATCTGCAAATGAGACCAAGCAGCTCTCAGCTGCAAATATGACAGGGAAGGATTAGGATTTAAAACACTCTATCTCATCCTCCAGATCATTCCTGAAAATACTATTTGACAATAAACCCAGGATACAAAGTCTTTGTAGAACCTTCTACTTTGATAAGGAAGATTTTTAGCGAGGTTTTCCAACTAGCTTTGGTACTGCTAAATTAAGACTTCCCCTAATTAGAATTCTCTGCATTGATTTTGAAAATATAGTGAAAAAAAACAAAAGCTTTATTAATGTCACATTTCATGGCATCTACTTGTTTTTGTCCATAAAACTTGATTACGCAGTGATGGGAGGAAATTAGAATGGTTTGGAAAGCGTTTGTTCTAGGAACTCCTTATGTCCCCATTATATGCTAATAGTGTCATCATTTGTCTCAGTAATTGAAATTAAACTGGCTGGCCTATACCTTCCTGAAGCCTCCTTACCCCCATTGTAAAGAAAACAGAGTTTGATGTTTGCTGCGTGGTATCGCTCATTCTCCATCATGTTCCAAGTAGAGTGGTGAGCAGCTGAGGCTGGTTTCTCCAGAGCACCCCTTGTGATTTCAGCCGCACCTTGCTGATTTGAAAGCATTTTTCTGCCTTAACTTCTTGCATTCTTCTAGCCTGAAATGCTGCTGTTTGGTCCCTAGCTGTGTTAGGTGCCTGGTTGCAGCTGAACTTCTAAGCTGAAGCTGAAGCCAACGCAACATGACGCACTTCTATGTGCTGATCACCACCTGTCCACAGCCTTCTCTGAGCAGAGGAACAGACCAACAATTTTCTTGTCTGCTCCTACAGCTGGTAGACACTACAGTAGTTTTTTATCCTTAATGACAGTGTTCTCTCATCATTTGGGGCCTCAGCCTTTTTGTTCTGTCCTCACGCTCGTGCTATTTTTCCATATTCCTCCTCAACCATTTGATTCAGTTGCAATAGCCTGAACAGCTTTGCTTTACATTTGTGACCACTGAAGACATCATGACTTTATGCTTTTCAAGCCTATTAGATGCACAGACCAAGTTGGAGAGATCTCAGCCACGGGTCCACCACACAGCACATCCAATTCTCTCTGCACACTGATCCAGGATAACTCCTGCAGAAGGATGGGAGACTGCAAGTTTTCCCTGGGGTGCAATCAGCAATTTGCACTAATGTTTGTAAAACCTGGGCTATGATTTATTACACTAGAACTAAGCACACATGGCAAGATAGGCCATCCCTTACGAGACTTGAGGAGAACGACCAAGGGCACTCTCAGCCACGTTGAGCTTGCATGGATGGTCAGGTCTCCAGAGGAGGTGCAGGAGTCAGGCTCAAAGTTTAGCTGAGAGAGGAGGAGACAGGACTGGACTGACAAAGCAGAGCTACGAATCATCAGTCCAAATCCAAGACATGCATATTCCTTTGCAGAAGACGTTATTCCCAGGTAAAGCCTAGAGAGAAGAAACTGTAAGTCGGAGGTGAGATGTTGGAGCAGATGGTCCTGCACTGCAGCTTCAGCTGGGGTTGCAAAGTAACCCGGAGCTGAGAGCGCTTTGGGGACAGTCATGTCCCTGCACTGGTTGCACGTGCAGCACACCACACTAGCCAGGCACAAAAGCCACAAAGCAGACTAGCAGATGATTTAGAAAAGGTCTGGGAGATGTTTACAACCAAGTGCCTGTTTGGATAAGTAAATAAGAGGAAAGAGTGCTTCTGTGAATATATAGCTGATCTTACTACTGCTGAAGTGGAGCTTAAAATTGTTTGGACAGCAGCAGGGCACCTTGCTGATTGCCAGGTAGTAGGAGAAAAAAAGTGCAACTGCAGGGATTATTTTCATTTCAGCATGTTAAAGGAGGTGAATGTAGTTTGTGCTATTCCTGTTAACTGGCTGAGCTATTCTTAAGAACAAAACCAAAAAACTAAATTCAAACCATTTAAACTGATTGCACCAATGCAGTGGAGCCACTTTGTCTCTGATAGTCTCCCACAGCACTGCAAGAGAAGTGGACCATGAGAAGTCTAACAGGATGAGAAGTCTAACAGGGAGGGCCAAAGACAGTAATGGCTATTTCTCCTACTCTAAATTTATTGTTTTGCCATCTAGTATTAACTGTTACAGTGTCACTTTGAGGAAGAAAACTTCCTTTGACTTTAGAAGACTTCAGATCAAACCAAGGAGACTTTTGCAGAGACACTTCCTACACTGAAGCCACAAATTAATTTTCTGTTATATTCTATGCTGTAGAGCAGCAGCAAGTATCCTGCAGCCTTGTCTCCCTGCAGTATCCCCTATCCCACAGCACCATCTCGTGGGAGACCGCAGCCTGAAGAGACCAGCGAAACCACCAGCTCCAACTAAACCCATTTCCAGGAGTCCTGTCACTTCTGCCAAGGCTTCAGGTCCATGCAAGAAGCCACCATAGCACAGCAGTGCTACAGCTTTACGGGCCTTTCACTTGCTCTTAGACATAATTAAGAGGTCAAGAAGGGAAAGAGCCTCATTACAGCATGACCTCACCATATGCCTTTTCTTCAGGAGCAAGCCAAGCATCCTGCATCATGTTGTAAAAAAGCAGGCTGTTCAGACACACTGGAAAGGATTTAGGGGCTTGGAGGAGGAGCTGGAAGGTCTGCAACTATTTAGTCCTTTTTTCCTAAAGTGAAAAGCAAATATTTAGCACTTTTATCCTAAAGTGTCCATTGCAATTCCTCCTGCTCTGCAAGAGTCCCTCAAGGTTTGCATGCTTGATTCTCAGGACAAGAAACAGTGGGAGGAAGGCTATCTCCTGTACGTGTCCTCCACGTCACCTAGCTCATGCCCAACATTTGCAGCCTCCCACTGCTCACTTACAACAGGAGTTGCTCTCCACTTCCAAGAAAATACCCCCAAATGTTATGTTTCCCAAATTTGTCCCCAAATTTATCTGTTCCCAGATAAAGAACAAAGAAAATCTCCTTTTGTCTGGAATAAATCCATCTTATAAACAGCAGCCAAAGTATTATTTGTGAAATTTGTCTATGAGAAGAGAAGTTGGTCAAGGCCTAAAGGGAGACAAGGAGCACTAACAATTTTTTTCAATGGAATTTCAGTTTTGTCAGAGGCGAAACAGTTTGTGGAAATACTGGTTTCAACAAAAACTGGATCTGGGAGGTTTCTATCATGTTGACTGCTCAAGGAAAGGCAGGTGAAGGGCAGCTTGGTGGGGAGGGAGCTCGGGGGGCACCTGGGCCAGACGCTGGTGCTGAGGGACCAGGACAGGGTCCTGAGCCCATGCCAGGTATCAGGCTTATTCAAGCCCTTGCCTTCCCCTAGGCTTTGCTTTGGAGCATGGAGGGTGTAATCAGCTCTCCTCATCAGAGGAAGAAACACTTCTGGTATCCAGACACTTCCCCCACCCAACTAAACTCAGCTTATTTTCCACCTACATCTATAAAGAAAACATAAATTCTCCTGTCTCAAACCAGGCTGGTCCTGGGCTTCAAAGGAGGAAAAAGTACCAAAGAAAACATAGGGCAGAGACACCCGATGCTGCCACTGTCCTTCAAAGCATCATATGACGGGTCTTTGATGGCGCTGCTCTCCGTCACAGGCATTTGGAGCAGCTCTCCTCCCTGAGGAAACATCTTCTGCCTCATTCCATAAACATCACCCTTCCAGCCAGCAACGCAGTGAGAAAACAGGAGGAGTGGCAAACAGCTTGTTGCCTTGCTGTCTGCTACAAGCATCTGCCATGGAGCGTCTCAGATCAGCTCAACAGCGGGTGCCTCCCCCAGCCAGGGAGCACATCTGGTGAGCAGCCAGGCTGTAAGTGAAGATGGGGGACCCAGATGTTTGGCTACATCTCCCACACGCATCTCCAAAACTGGAATGTCATCTCCAGCTTGCAAATGTAGGAGCTCAGCGTTTCCAGTTCCTTTAGATACCAGCCCCGCGGGGTTGTTGTTGCGTTTGATTTATGCTAGGAGATGGGGAATGTGGTGTACCAAGTAGCTATTACAAATTATGGCCTCCTGCTGAGTTAACATCCAGTTGGGTTTATCTTGCAAAACAGAGGGAAGCTCACTAGCATGACAGGCTTAGGGACTGGAAAGCAGCCCTCACTCTGGACCAGAGCAAGCATCACAGGGTAAGTAGTTCTGGCCTCCATAGTCCTCCTCAACCTCTGTGGTGGCCATCGGCAGAGAGGGGAATATGGGCTGGTATTTGTTCATCCTCACCCCTTTTGCCAAATGCTCTTTACTGCAATTCCCAGCCACTGAGACCAGCGTGAGAGGCAAATGTCCACCCCATTGCTCTGCCCACTCCTTGGCAAACCGAGCTTTGCAGTAAACATCTCTCAGCTCAGATCCCCGGGGACAATCACAAGGTTGAACCTCCTGAAATGGTGAGGCCTGAATGAGGTGAGGCCACCGGCAGAGGCTCCCCAGTTCCCTCTCCACCTTTCGGGAGCTCTTTAGTGGTTACCTTACGTGTTGTGTCATGGGCTCATCAGCCCCAGGGTTGCCCTACATCAAATATTCCAGTCCAGCCTAGCTTGTGCTTTGCTCTGTGGGAAGTGTGGCTACGAGCGAGAGGCTGGAGGGGGTTGTTGTTGGCATGCAGACCTTGCAGGATTCAAACACGGAAAAAAAAGCCTTAATCACACTTCAACATTGCACTTCAACATGTGATCAGCCAGCAGACCAAAACCTCTAACTAGGCTGGGGGACTTGTTTAGAGCTCTCTAGCTGAGGCAAGATTAAACAGGAGATGCTCTATTTCAGAGCTGCAGATGCCTAGCAATTAGGTTGAAATAGGCTTTCCATCAACAACTAGTAAGTAGGGCCGTTACGGCGGAGCCAAACGATCCCGACCGTGGCAGCTGAGCTCTTGTGCTCCAGCCAACTCCCTACAGTTGTTTTATTCACCAACACACAGACAGGCAGAGTTAAAAGGACCTTGGTCAGCCCGCTCTGTGAGCAGCATCCCAGGGACACCAAGGCCTTGCACATCAGCTCCCCACTGAGGCAGGGCACCGGGAGGAACATGGATATGTGCCTATTTATGCATATATATATAGGTATATATGCATGCACACCCCACAGCAGCACAAAGAAAACCCATGTGCAAGTCCCAGCTCAACATTAACCCCAGCTCAAGAGCTGAATGCAGAAACCAAAGGTGGAGAACATTTGTCCTCCCTCATAGACCCTCTGTGCACCACCCAGCACATCTCCTCGAGAGTCCACACGGACACAGAAATCAACACATCGATGCTACACCCAATATCACTTCTTGCCATAACATTATATCCCCTACATGGTATAGAAAGGGTGCCATGTGTACAGACTGCAGTAATACAGCTGAGATGAGGCAATCAAGGTTTTGGGCTAAAAATAAGTGAACTGTGATTCTCTGCTGTGTCAAACATTTGTTATTCAACATGATTTTTTCACAGCACCCACTACTTCAAATTTGGCTTGATTTTACAGAAATCATGTGTTCTGAAGGCTTTACAGTGTTCGAAGTGAACAAATATGATTTTATTTAAAAAAATGATTTAGAAGTGGTGCATGAAAATTTTATTTCTGAAGAGCTTCTCTAGAGGAATCCTAACTCCCTTCTTCAATAATGACCCAACACAACGCTGCTTAGCTTGGATGAGCAAAACTAACACTACAGACCCAAGAGCTGCAGGGACACCTGCATCTGTGACCACTGCTCTTAGAGGTCTGTGGCACCTGCTGACAGAAAAGGAAAGGGAAGAGATGTGTATAAAGCAGCAACAGCAAGTGCTGAAGGTGAGACCCTCCTCAGACTCTTCATGAAAGCCCTGCTGGGCACAGAGACTGCTTGAAACTTGAATTCATGGGGATTTTGTAAGTGGGCCACTCTCTTTTGGCTGAGCCAAAAGGGTTTGGTCTCTGCAGCAGCTCTCCTCTCAGTGTTGTGACCTGAGCTCCCTTCTGCTCATTAGAAATAGCCTTTAAAAAAAGCACATATGAAGATAAGAAAGAGGAAGAAGAAGTCACAGGTCCAGGGCACAGCACGTGGAGCAGCAAAAGGCTTCCTCACTTGGTGAAAGAAGCCTTTTTACAGTGCAAACTTATTTGAAATTGTTGAGCTGCTTCTCACGTGCCCCAGCTCTCTTCCTCTTTGCACAACCCCCCCTTGCTCATTTTCCTCCTCACACAGTGCTCCAAACACAGGCTTCAGCCCAGGCCTTCCCACCTGCAAAGGGAGGCCAGGCTTCTTCATCCAACCCAACCAGCAATGACTTCTGTAAGGAAATAAGATCCCTCTTCTACCTCCCCTGGATGCACACACTTAGCTGCTGGTCACTTGGGATGGTGGACAACCACAGAGCCCTCAGGAGCCGCGAGCCTTTCCCCTATGCCCAACAGCAACTGCCTCCAAATGGGCTACTAGCACTGACCTCCCATCTCCTAGGATGGTGGTAAAGATGCAGCAATGATCCAACGCAGAGACCATCTGCAGCAAGAGCCCATGAATGAGCTTAAATGGAGCTCCTGGACCATGAGTGGAGCATGGAGGCTCCAGCTGAAGTTGGTTGGGGAAGTTAAGGCTTGTCAGTGTCCATAGTGCCTTCATTAACCAACCAGATATGGTGCTTGGATGAAGTACACTGGTATTTTTCCCTCCCTGCTCAGTTGCTACCTATGTGCCCTGATGTGGTAATGCTTCCATGCCCCTCAGGGGACCTTTTCCAAGGAAATCACTAGGGCTTTCTGCCTCCCCTTCCCATCTCCTGTTCAAGGGCTGCCTTAAAAAGGGCTGCTTCTGGCTACAAAGCCTTGTCCAAAAAGCGAGTGCAAACACAACTAGGCTAGTGCTTGTGCCAGGGCTTCGAGCCCTGGGTGCTGATGTGGCCTCAAGAGGCTTTTGGGTTGCTTTCCTCCCTTGTATCAGCTCCACTAAAATAATTATTTTGGATAGGGCTCTGGGATTAGAGTGTGAGGGGAAGGAGGTTTTCCTGGAGCGTAGGAGGTTTTCTGGAAGCCAGGGTTCAGTCAGCTTCTCAGCGCACATATCACACCCCATAAACTGCCACACATACATCATGCAAATTCCTTTCTACCCTAAACATTTTTGCCCTAATTCAGACCTTAGAGGTTACCTGGCATTGCATTTTCTAGAAATTGCACACCTGAAGAGCGTACGGATGCCCTGAAGCTTTCTAACCCGCTCATATTTTTTGGATTAATTAACTTGGATTGAAAATGAGTTCACTTTGCTTCCCCGGTGCAGCGATGCTGGGTTGTGCTGCAGCAGCCGCACTGTTTCCAGCAGGCACCAGATGGCAATGCAGGCAAATCTTTGAATGGCTCAGCAGGGGACTGGGGGTCAGGACCTGCATTTGGGGGTGTTGAGCCAGCCTGCTCCTGGATTTGGGGGTGCTGAGTCACCCGATCCCACTCCCTGCACTGCTCCGGGGGATGAGATGCCTGAGGAGTGGGTGGGCTCTGCGTGGGACCACATCGAGCTGCATCTTGGTGGCAAAGGGCATGTTAGTGGCCTGTGAGCTGCACGTAGCACTTCTGCTCTGGATGCATCCTGCAGTTTTGGGAAAGGTGAAGTGAGCGAGGTGCAGGGGGAGCATGAGCGGAGAGGCCAGCGGGGACCTGGCAGTGGCAACGGGAGGGAGGCAGGTGACGGGGATGGGGGCAATTATTCTGTTTTCTGATGCCAACTGAAGTTAATTTTTGCAGCTGTGTATCTGAAATCTCTGGTGAAACCTCCTGGGTCTCAGGAGTTCTCTGAGGACTCATGAGGACCCACCTGGCATGGTGGGATGCAGAAATGGTGCAAGGTGACGGGCGACCTGTGCTGCAAAAGCCGCTCTAGGGAGTGCAGGAGAGGGGAGCAGCATCCAAACAACCCTGAGCACCCGGAGCTGGTGTTACCAGGGCCCTGGTGCAGACGCAGGGCGAGGAGGTGGCAGCCACGGGCAGCCGTAGGCAGCAAATCCAGTGATACCAGGTGGTGGGATTGGCCCTGGAGGCTGTTGCCAGGCTCGGCCATCGCGGCTCCGAGCAGCAGCATCCGCGTCGGCGCCGCGCTGTTGCCTGGGCTGTAAGCAGCTTAGGGGCAGCTTGGGGCTTTGCTCAGCCTTGCGCGTTCCCGCAGCAGCGCAGGGAGAAGGCGGGATGCTCCCGGATAGGGGATGGCGGAAAACCCAGAGCAGCCCCGTTGCCATGGCTGCGACCGGGAGCCGCTCCGGGCGGATGCGCGGTTGGAGTGGGAAGCGCTCAGCCCTCCACTGCAGCCACCGACATGCGTAAGCCCCTGGCATCACACCCAAGCACTGTGCACGTAAAGGGGGTGCCAAAGACGGGGTGGGCATGAGAAGCACCTGTAAATATATATATATATAGAGAGAGAGAGAGAGGATATAAATAGAATATATATAAAATAGAATATTTAGAATATATATATATATATGTTCTATGATTCTGTCATTCTTTCCTGTGAGGGTGACAGAGCCCTGGAACAGGCTGCCCAGGGAGGTTGTGGAGTCTCCTTCTCTGGAGGTCTTCAAAACCTGCCTGGATGTCACCCTGTGCCCCGCGCTCTGGGTGTCCCTGCTGGAGCAGGGGGTTGGACTAGATGATGTCTAGAGGTCCCTTCCAACCTCAACCATCCTGTGATTCTGTGATATACATATATATATTCCGCTCCCCCCTGCCGAGAGTTTATGGGTTCATGTGGAACTTGGGATTTGGGCTGGCCCATGGAGGCTCAGGCAGGGCCCCTGCTTAGTCATGGTCTTGGGGATGGGAGCTGCTGCCAGCTGCTGCTCGTAGAAGGCTCCGTGCTTCGAGCTTTTCAGCATCTTCACCCAAAATGAACCTGACGGCCTCAGCGAGGGGCTGGAGTAGAGCCAGGGGCCTCCAGCAGCAGCAAGGGCCGCTCCAGGTCTGGCCTGATCCAGAGGGACGTCCAGGGACCCAGGGTTGCTGCTTGCCTGGGCTCATCTCTTGGTGCTAAGGACACTTTAGGGGTGCATCCTCTGGGATCGGTGCCCCAGGTGGCCCTGTCACCTTGGCTGCGCTGGGAACCCCTCCTTGGTGCTCCTAGACACACCTCATGTCCCACTGTGCCCCCAGGCCACCCCGCTTCCCCCTCTGAAAGCATCGGGATGATGGGGCCAGCGGGAGGACCTGGCTGCGTGGAGGCCAAGGGCTCCTGCTCCCAGAGCCACGTTCCTGGCTGCAGAGACATGAGCGAGTGGAGCATCCCGGTGCTCACAGAGACACGCGTGAGCGGAGCATCCCGGTGCTCACGGAGACATGAACATGTGGAGCATCCTGGTGCTCACAGAGACACGAGCGAGCGGAGCATCCCGGTGTTCAGGGATGTGCCGCGCTGGCCGCCATCCAGGCTCGCGGGGCCCAGGGGGCTTCTTAAGCTCATTGCTTCTCTTCCAGGGCTTCACAGAGCCGCCCGCCCGCACTTAATTCACATTTATTAAATAATTCCCGCGGGAGCAGCCAGCTCGGCCAGCCTCGGCACAGGGAGCTGCAGCCTGGCCATGGAGCGCAGGGGCCGGAGCTGCGTGCGGGGCAGCGTCAGCATCGCGGCTGCCCGCAGGGCGCTCAGTTTGGGAAGTGTTTTGCAGCCCCCCGAGGTGCTGGGCTCTTGCTATGCGGGGGTGCACGTGCCCACCGGTGTTGCCTCATCCCAGCTGCCCTCTCTGCACCTCCTCATCCTGAGTGCGTCCCCTCAGCGCCAGGGCTGGCACAAGAGCTCCTGGATGGGCTCTGTGCCACCCTGCGGCTTTCCAGGGCACCTGGGGA
Organism: Nothoprocta pentlandii; assembly: GCA_013398315.1. NCBI lineage: Eukaryota > Metazoa > Chordata > Aves > Tinamiformes > Tinamidae > Nothoprocta > Nothoprocta pentlandii. The sequence goes on from VZSG01000051.1 coordinate 1,956,807, forward strand.
CCCCCCATTGCAGCTTGGGGCAGGTTAGGAAACTCAACATGTGCCCCATCCTCGTGTCTTCTTGAGGAGCCGCTCCAGGAGAGCCCCCGGCTCCGGCTCCCAGGCGGACGCCGCGGCGGGGAGGCCGGGCAGGGAAGAGGAGGCCGAGGCGCAGGGAGGCCGGGCAGGGAAGAGGAGGCCGAGGCGGCGGTTCCCCCGCGCAGCTGCAGCGCTTGGCTGCGAGACGGCGCTGGGGGGAGGCGCGGGGGAGCGTTTTTCAAACGCGGCCGTTGGGCTGGGCGCCCGCAGCCGGCTGGGGCTGCGTCTGCAACGGGAGAGAAGCCCATGCGGGCGGGCGGGCGGCAGCGGCGGGGACTGGCGCCCCAGGGACCCCAGCCACGCGGGGCTCCAGGGACCCCCGGCTCTAGGGGAGCCCCAGGGCACTTGCCCCCATGGCTGCGCCCCAGGTGCACGTCGAGGATGCCCCATAGCCGCCAGGGATGTCGGAGGGGAGCTGGACCGCCGGGTACCCTCCTGTGGGAAGAAGGAAAGGGGGACACAGAGGGGTGGCTGCGGGGACCGCAGCGATGCTTCAGACCCCCAGGGCTGCCCTAGTGACTCCAAAACGGGGATGCCCCGGAGAGCTTGGCCCGCGGGGAGGCTGCAGCAGAGGCGGGAGCCGGTGCGGGTGCGGGTGCGGGAGCGGGAGCCGGTGCCGGTGCCGGTGCCGGTGCCGGTGCCGGTGCCGGTGCCGGTGCCGGTGCCGGTGCCGGTGCCGGTGCCGGTGCCGCTCGCAGGGGTCGCTGTTGCCACAAGCGCAGCCGCCACCGCCGACCCCCCCTCCCGTCGCCGCCTTTTGTTC
>VZSG01000051.1:1958567-1991225 GCA_013398315.1 Nothoprocta pentlandii
CATGGTCTGCCTTGACTTGGCATCCCTTGATTGGCCTTGCCTTGGGTTGGCATCTCCGGGCATGGCTTGGTTTGACCCGCCACGGCATCCCTGGTTTCACCCGGCTTGATGTGGTTTGACCTGGCATGGTGCAGCCTGGCACGGCTTGTGTTGACCTGCCGTAGCCTCGCCTGACCATGGCTTGTCTTAAGCCAGGCCTAGCATTCCTTGGCATGCCCTGTCATGGCTTGGCTTGGCCTGCCATGGCATTGCCGCACGTGGCCAGGCATGACACAGCTCAACCCAGCTTGGCCAAGCGTGGACTCGCTCAGCCCAAGGCCGCCCATCTAGGCTAGGATAGCAGAGCGTTTCCCCGTTTAGGCCAGCATGGCATGACTCGCTTTGGCACAGCGTGGCTCCGCACAGTGTGGCGTTGGTTTGCTCTGTGGTTCGGCTCTATTGGGCACCGATGTCCATGGTTTGCCCTGCCCGGGGTGGGATGCTCCCGCATTGCTCCTCGCCTTGCTGCCCACCCTGCCCGCTGACGCTGCCCTGCCCCTGGGGAAGGGATTTTCCAGCTCATTTGCTTTTCCCTCGTTGTTATACGTGCTGTCAGTGCTGTCAGCGGGGTGCCTGTCTGCTCCCTGGGGCCTTTTTCCAGGCGTGCGGCTTGGCTACCTCCTAAACGGGCACATTTTGAAGGCAGGGCAGGTGACAGGGCTGCAGAGAGCATGTGCTCATGTCAAACATGGGTGTCTTGGCCTGGGAGACAGCAGGGTGGGCAAGGAGCCGAGCTGCCCCTCCAGGAGGGCTGGGTGAGATGCTGGGTCCCCAGGGGCTGTGGGCGCTTGGCATCCCCTGCTCTTCGGTGCCGTGCAGCTCTGGGGATGTTTGTGCAGTGGTTTGCACTGCAGAAGCACCTGGGTGGGGAGCCAAGAGCAGATGTGATGCCTTGGTGACTACTCTTTTGATACCGGAGGTCGGGAAGCCGGTTTAAGGCTACTGCCAAAGTTTATAAATGCATAGGGGTTTTAGCTACAAGTGGACATTAGGCTTTGGGTGACAGGCTCGAAGATGTTCAATTAGGCCCTTTGTCCATTAGCAAAGCCCTAGTTCACAGCTGGTGTCCAAACTCCTGCCAGAATTAGCAGCAAGAGCTTAAGGGCTTTGATTTGCAGAGAGCTGGAAAAATACAGATGAGGCCCCTGCAGGTTGCAAGAATGCAGCTGAAAACGCCTCTGTCCCTGTGCATTGCATGGCTGCTTGGCAGATCTGCACATGATCATCTCTATAGCAAACTGCAGGGGAGAAGGGTTTGGGTGTTGTACCCACGTAGGTAGTGACAAGGTGAATCCATGGCCAGGAGCAGGCATGAAGGTGCAGCTGGATCGTGGTGGGGATGTTCTCGGTGTCCTCCGCCCTTTGCTGCTGTGTTTTTTGGCGTCTGATGGGTTCCTGCATCCTACTGCATGCCTTACAGTGCGTATTTTGAGCGTTGTGGAGGGTGCAAACCTCATGTGTTTGTAGTGCACGTTGCAGTGGGTGTAAAGCGTAGCGTGTTTCTGGAGCACGGCGCGAGCTCGAGCGCCTGACGGGTCCGTGCGCTGGGGCTTCTGCTCGCACCCTCCTGGTGCTCGTGCTCTGCTTGTGAACGTGCTTGGGAGGGAAGGCGAGTGTGACGCAGTCCAGACGAGTCCAGCCTCGTCCTCCAAATAAAAAAAAAAAAAGGAGGAAGCTGCACTGTGGGTTTTGCTCCGCTCCTCCAAGGAGGAGGAGAACGTCCTTCTGGGTTTGGCGAGCTCGCTTGTGCTCTGGCTCTTCCATAAATTCGTGGGTTTGGGGCATGAAGGCACCTGGGGCTAAAGCCAACCCAACCCAACCAAGGGTTGGTTGTAGCAGCTCATCTGGGGACCCCGGGGCCAGAGGCTGGGGCTGGAGGTGGCTCTAACCATAGGATCTCACCACCCCTTGGATACCAGTGAATCACACTTGTCGGGGTGACAAATTTTCCTAAGGTTCATGAAAATAACCGGGGATGAAATTTTTACCCATCAGGGCAAAACCGGGTGGGTTTTGGTGTCCTGCTGTGGCTTGGCCCCTTGTCAGGCTCACGGCGTGTGTTGCCACGATGTTTTTGTGGCGTTGATGAGCTCCAAAACGCGTCCGTCCCCGGCAAATCGTGGCGCTCTGTCATTGTGCCAGCTGGTGTTGCCTCTTTCCTCGGCTGTGATAATAAAATGTACATATTTAAGCACACCTCACCCGCTTCTCTTTGCAGCACAGATTTGCTCGGGCTGCACGAGGGGGGATTTTTGACAAAGGCTTTTGCTGGAAGGCTGGCCGTGCAGGGAGGGACCTTTTTGGGCCTGTGTTTTCCTCTTCTGCTGGGCGATGAGTCACAGCGAGGCTTCTGAGATCCTGAGCCTCAAGCTGCGAAATGCACCGACGAAATCAGCATTGGAGATACTTGTTTTTCCCCCCCGGGGTTGGTTTTCCTGCAGCTCGGTCTCACTCCGGGGTATCCCTGGGGTCTCTCCGGTGCTTGGGCATGGGTGGCCAGACAGAAGGAGCACCCTGGAAGCCCCACGGCTGCTCCCTCTTCCTCTATCCCGTCTGGTCGGCTTGTGCCTCTTGCTGCTCCGTCGCTGACGTGGGTCCTGGGTGCAGCATAACCCCTTGCAGGGGTTCATTAAAGCCCCCCCAGATGCAAGGAGGTGCCTCGGGGGGGTCTCTCCCCTCCTCGCTGCACAGAGGAGCTGCCGGCCCCGCTCGCACCAGACCAGAGGCGGCGGCAGCAGCAGCAGCTCCGCAGGGACGGGCAGACAAAGAGCGGGCACGGGGAGACATGAGAGCCAGGGAGGGGACGCGCGGCGCTTATTCCATGTCCCTTATCCCATCGGGACAACCCGGCCTCGGTCCCGCTCCGTCCCGGGATGCCGCGTGCCCTCCAAGGGGGCCCGGCTTCGTCCCCGTCCCACAGCCCCTTTCCCGCCCCGTCGCTGCTGCTCCGCAGCCGGCCCCAGCTGCCTGCCCGATAATTTATGGGGGCAGGTGTAGAGCTGAAAAATGTTGTTTTTTCTCCCGCCGGGCTGGCTTTGCTCGCTGCTCGCTGAGGGAAGGGTGGCCGTGTTGGAGCTGCGGTTAATGCACATGAAGCAGGCGGTGGCACCCGGCGGGGTCCCTTCCCCAGGCGCCCCTTTGCACAGGGGTGTCCCCCCGAGCCCCGTTGCTGGGACCTCGTGCAGGGGACGTGCAGCACAGCCCAGTGCTATTTCCCAGCGGGAGCCCAGCGTGCTCTGTGGGTGTTTTTCTCATTTCTTTTTTTCCTTTTCTCCCTGCAATTTGCAGCCTAATTCCCTTATCAGTCAGGTGGCGGCTTGGTGTTAATGGAAAGCTGCTGCTCCTGGTTTCCAGCCTCGGGGATTGCTTCTTGCTCCGTAATCCCCGTCGGCACCCGGTGCTACCCAGTGGGTTCTGCTTGATGCCACAGCCCCGAGCATCCCAAAAAGGGGGTGATGCGAAAACACGGCAAGCTTCCCACCCCGTTTTTGTAAAAAACGCCTGTTTTCCTCCGCTGCGCGGCGAGGGGACGGCGCTGTCCCCGCGGGCAGGCTTGGCCGTGTCCCAAAGCCGTTGCCAAGGCCCCGCAGTGTCTCTGCTCCGGGCAGCGTGACAGCCGCTGATGTCGTCATTATTTGCCTGATTCCCAGCCCGCTGCTGCTCTCTGCCCCTGCGAGATAGCGAGGCAGGGCCTCGACGTGGCGCCGAGCGATGCACCCGGGCTCCTGCGTGCCCTCTCCTTGCCTCTTTCCGATCAAATGCCATTTTTTTTTTGTATTTTTTAGAGCTGCACCCAGCCCGTTTGTGCCCAGCCTTGCTGCTCTGCAGCGGTCTCCCCATGGGAGGCAGCTTCTTGGAGGGCTGCAGGAGGATGATGGTGCCTCTCACCTTCATCCCGCGGGTGTTGGGTGGGTTTGGGTCTCCGAGTGTTCGAACGTCTCCCTTGGGACCGCTGGTTCCCTGCAGGTTTTCCCAAGACGGCTGATTTCCCCAGGAACTCCCGAAAAAACGGGACATTTCTGCTGCTTTGTGTGTGTGCAGGAGGCAGAAGATGGAGCACAGGGATAAATCCGCTCGTGTTGGAGGTGGCGAGCGGCGCTTCCCTGCCCAGCAAAGAGGGATCTGGTCTCGAGCTGCTTTCCCATGATGGAACCAAGTCACCTCTCCCTTCCTCAGTGTCATTCCCTCCTCCTGCCTGGCTCCCTGAGCACATGGAGGCCTCGCTGGCTTGGGTCCCCGGCCTCCCAGGTGCTTCTTGTGGTGTGTATTGGTGGCCCTGCCCTCCTAGGTCCCCTTCAGCTGTCCTGGCTCCAGTTCTCACTTCATTTGCCCCCATTTCCGATGCTTCCTCTTTGCAGTGCCTTGAATTTGAGGTGTTTCCGAAGGGTCCTCGCCACTCCTGCCTCTGCCCTTCATTTGACTGATTTGCTTTGTGGATTTTTTAATTCTGCGTTTTGGGATAATGCTTTATTTTGACTGTTTTGCTTTGTGTTTTTTAATTTATTCTGCGTTTTGGGATAATGCTTTATTTGACTGTTCTGCTTTGTGTTATTTTTTCATTCTGCTTCCTGAGATGATGCACATTGGCTCCAGCAAAGGTGGTTTGGGGACTCCTCCCTGGCCGTGGCCGGACCTGCTCCTGCAGGGAAGGTTTTCCTGCCTTTTCCCCCCCGACAGCCTCTCCTCTCACGCAACACCTTTTGTCTGGGCGGCTTTCCTGGCGGCTCATCACAGACGGAGCCTCCAGCCGTGTCCAACGGTGCCGCTGAGCTGTTTTGCTGCTGCTCCCGGCCCCGTGCAGAGCGTCAGCTTTTCCGCTCTAAGCTCCCTTCCAATTTGCCGGCATCTCCCTGGCCTCCAATCCTAATCCATTTATTATGGCTTAAGCGAACAGCTTGCCTCCGAGGGAAGAGCACGGTGCCTCGAGCCATGCTCTCTAATTGCAGGTTTGCTCCGTGGATTTATTGGCATGACAGGTCCAGGCAAATTCCCGCTGCCAGGATGAAGGGAGGTGCCGCTTTCCTTCCCTCCCTGCTCCCGGCCCTGCAAAAACCCCTCCGACTGAGATGCTCCTGGGCATCCCATGAAAGGGGCAACTTGGAGCTGGGTTTGCAGTGGACGCGAATGCCCAGAGTGTGGTGGTTACTGCCATCCCATGGGATGCCTGATCTGTGGAGTCGGAGCAGCATGGAAAGCAGCATGGAGAGCAGCAGCATGGAGAGGAGCAGCATGGAGAGGAGCCACTCGGAGCTGGTGCTGGCTGCGTTGCTCGAGCCCGTGGTTGCTTGATGGAGCTGCTGCTCCTGCTGAGCAGCCTGAGGAAGACGAGGCACAAAGAGGAGCTGACTGATACCGTCAGTGTGTGGATGGGACCCGAGCAGCCCCGCGTGCCTCTGCGCTTGTATTTGAGTCACCTCTCGTACAAATCTGATGGCAAACGGTTTCCTGCAGCCCCTTCCCGCTGAATCCCACTCTGAATATCCCACTCCCCGACCCCATCCTGTGCAGCGGCAGCATCTCCAGTCCCTCGTGCCATCCCCAGGATGCCCTGTCCGAAGCCCTCACCGCTCCGGCTGCCTTTGTGCACGACCCTGTTCTCCCCGGCTAGGAGGCCCTGGGATATAAGTGGAAGGGGGAAGCAGCCAGCAGCCCTTTGCTTTTAGTAGAGGGTGCCAATGTTGGCCTGTTGTGGTGTGTGTGTTTAGGCTTGTGGGGCTCCTGGTTGCATCCTGTGCCTGCGAGTGCCAGCCCTGCCTCCCACAGGCTGCACCAGAGCATCCTTGGCACCTTGAGCTTCACCAGAGGTGTCCTTGGTACCTCGAGCTGCACCAGAGCGTCCTTGGTACCTCGAGCTGCACCAGAGCATCCTTGGCACCTCGAGCTTCACCAGAGGTGTCCTTGGCACCTCGGGCTGCACCAGAGGTGTCCTTGGCACCTCGAGCTTCACCAGAGCGTCCTTGGCACCTCGGGCTGCACCAGAGCGTCCTTGGCACCGCGACACCCGCCTTGGCAGGGCGACGTCGCCGGCGAGCTCCTCAAGTCTGCCTGGAAGATAATCCCGGATTGTCCCATTGACGCTCCTTATTTGTCATGTAGCATTTAAAGATAACAGTGAGCGACTGTGACTTATCCCTCCAGCTGCCTGGGCCCTTTGGGGCCGCTCCTGCGGATGGGGCTTTGTGCGGGGGAGCGGGGTGCCAGGCACCCCCAGCCCGGCCGGACACCGAGCCCGCTACGGCGAGGGAGACCGGAGCTGCCGCTGGCCAAGCGTGTGCCCAGGGTGGTGCCCCTTGTTCCCTAGGGAATGGGAGGCCAGCGGAATGTTCCCCAGGGAATGGGGTCTGGTGGTGGCAGAGACTCGGTGCTCGACCAGCACTCGGTGCATCTGTGGTGTCGGAGGGTGTGGGACAATGTGCGCTCGCCCTGGACACCTCTCCTCGTATCATTCTGGCGTTTCAGGTTGTCGCCCACCATCAGCAGCACTGCTGGGAGCAGAGGGGCTTCACCCTGGTGCGAGACAGCAGCCTGGAGACACTCTCCTCAGCTCTGGCCACTTGGGAAGCAGGAATTGCATTTAGAGCAGATGGAGGGTTTTAGCGGCGTGGGCCTTTTGGCAGGGAAATGGATGATCCCTTTTCAGGAAGGTTCCAGGTTTGACCATGTTGAGGGTGACAGCTGCAATGGGGTGCAGTTTCCTGGGAAGACTTGAGGTTGCACTAGCGGGGACTTGGAAAGAGCCTTGGTTGGTGCCACCAGCTCCGTAGCGGCCTCCAGAGCCTGGAAGGGACAGTCCCTGGATGTCACCTGGGGATGTCTCCTGTTGCAGGTGGGTCCCGTGGTGTTTGTGGGCTGAAAACCTGGAGCAGCTTCTGGGTTGGTGTCGGTGCTGAGAGGGAACCTTTCCCTCCACGAGGGCTCCCTCGTGGGGGCTGAGTCCCCACGAGAACTAATGAGAAGCTCGTCACCGTGCAATTTAACGAGGCTGGAGAGGTGAAAGGTGGCCCCAGCTCTGCAGTTGCTTCCTGGTGACAGAAGGAGCTGCAGCCTCTGCTGCCCTGGGAGATGAGGCCTCGTTCTCATCACTGGACTTGGCGAGCTGGCCGCGGCGCAGCCCGGGGCTGTTGTCCCTGTTGCTCCTTCGCTGCCCAAATCCAGCACAGCCTAATGGGCTCGCATCCACCCTCTTCCCTATCCCTTCTAGGGGCCTGGTCCCGTCTAGCAAACTGGTGGCCTGGCTTCTGCAGCGTCCCAGTGCGCAGTGACGTGTCTGTGATGCCTCGTGCCCACCCGGGGCTGTTGGTGGCAGCCTGCCCTTGCTGGCATGTGCTCCTGGGGACACCGTGCTCCGTCGGGGCCCTCGGGATGCTCGGTGGCCCTGGGGCCGGCCAGTCCTTCTCCTCTTTCCCGCTGGGCCTGGCAGGGGCTCTTGTCCCCGTGTTGCCTCTTCTCTCCTCTCCGGGCTCCTCCGCTCGCCCGCATGGCTCCCTCCTCTGACACATCTTTTCCAAGGCGACCTACATTCTTTTTTCTTGCCGGAGCTGCCACCGCCTGCAGAGAATCCTCTCCCTGCCCCCACCATCCTCTTTATTTCCCTCTTCAAATATCTGCGGGCGCTCGTGCGGCCTCGGGCAGGCACGGGGATGGTTTGAAGTCCACGCTGCCCTCGTGGGGTCACTGCTGGCCCCAAGGGGCTCGGTGGCAGCTCGGGGATGGCTTTTGCTTGGGACTGAGCCTACTGTGCCCTTATCTCCGTAAGAGATGCAGCGTGGGGTCGTCATCCGCCATCCCTCTTGGAGCGTGTCCATGTCCTGGAGCGCCGCTGAGGAGCCTGGCGGGATTCCCCGTTTGCCGAGCACCAGGCTGCTGGAGGGCTTGGTGTGATGGGCGCAGGGCCTTGGTGGCCGTGGAGCACGGGGCCTTGGGCGAGACGCGTTACCTGCTATGACTGCAACCGTGCTCTGCGCTGGAGGAGCGGGACCGCTGGTGTCCGGGGCTCGGAGCCTCGCGTGGAGGAGGAGGGAGGGCTCGATCTGCTGCTCTTTGCTGTCCTTTCAAGCCTACAAATAGTCCTGCTCCATTCCCAGAGCTTTCTTCAAGAGGGACCTTCATCCGTGTGGGGAGGCAGCTGCGGCCTAAGGAGAAAGAGTCTCCATTGCTGTGAGTGGGCCCGTGGTGCCGTGGGACGTCACCCACAGGGGACACGTGGGCAGGGAGCTGGTGTGTGGGGTCGGCGCTGTCCCCACACCCCAACGCTTTGTGGCTGTGGGGCAGCACCTCCTGCCTGCTGCTCCCTGGCCCCTTCCACCTCTTGTGGCCTTTGCTCTGTGCTTGGGGCACCAAGACAAGGGGTATTTGGGCCGTAGCATCAAGTTTCTTTCCCCAAGGATAGAGATGGGGCTGCTCATTTTGAGGATGGCCAAGGAGCCGTGGCAGAGCTGGGGGCAACCCTGAGCTCCGGGGCTCTCGCTGCCACCAGCAGCCCAGGAGGCTGCAAGGATCTGGGCATCTTGGCGTGGAGGAGCCTCTGGGTGCCACGGGAAAGGGGACAGGGAAAGCCAGTCACACATGTGCCGGGCTGTGGGGCTCCCTGACACGCGTCTCCCCCCAGGACGAGATCGAGGAGCTGCGCGCGGAGATGCTGGAGATGCGGGACGTCTACATGGAGGAGGACGTCTACCAGCTGCAGGAGCTGCGGCAGCAGCTGGACCAGGCCAGCAAGACCTGCCGCATCCTGCAGTACCGGCTGCGCAAGGCGGAGCGCCGCAGCCTGCGCGTGGCGCAGACCGGGCAGGTGGACGGCGAGCTCATCCACAGCCTCGAGCAGGACGTCAAGGTGAGGCCAGGCCGCCCCGCGCCGCTTGCTTTCCCTTGGTGCCCCTGCACCTTGATGGCAGGGGGACGTGGAGGCCTGAGCATCCCGCCATTCAGCGTGCAGGAGAGCCGGACACAGTCACACTGGTGGGTCCCCTTGGTGGTGGTGGTGTTGGGTGGCCTGGGAGGGGACAGATAGGACAAAAAGCTCCTCACAGTTTGGGGGAACCATCTCTCAATGGGACGTCACCATTCCCCTCTAGCCATGGAGGTCCAAGAAGGGAGGAGCAGCGTTTTCACTCACAGGCGGTCGAGGAGGAGGAGGAGGAGGAAGAGGAGGAGGAGGGCTGGCTGTGCTGGTGCAGCCCATGCAGTGAGGGCAGGGGCAGGGCAGGGGCAGGGGCAGGGGCTGCGTGGGTAGCCTTGCACTGCCCAAAGGCTCCCCGTGCCGGTGCTCGCGGGCCAGGCCACGTCCCCGGCAGCTCCTCACGAGCTCACAGGGGCTGCCGTGGGATGCAGGGCAGCGGGATGAAGGCAGCGTGGGTGCCCGTACCCACAGCCTGGCAATCCCTGGACTGCGGCACCCGGAGCTCCCTTACCTCAAAGGATAGGAATTTGCAGGGCGCCGAGGCCACATGAGCAGAGCAGGAGGCAAAAGCGCCGCGATGGGGCAGCTGCTCCGTGCTGGAGGCTGGAGCAGCACGAGATTCCCTGGTCCTTTACTCGACCCCTTTCCTTCGCCTGGCTCCCCCTCTTGCAGGCGCCATCCTGCCTGCAAGAGGGGGCTGCTCCGGACTCTCCCCTCTTTTCCATCAGAGGCAGGATGGAGTTTGAAGCGGAGCCAGCAAGGTCCTTGCACAAAGCAGCCCTGGAGCTGCCAAGTGCCCTCGAAGCAGAAAACAGCCTGGGTGGGAGCCGAAACGCGCCGTGAGTGGAGCTGGAGAGGCTCCTTGAGCGGGGCCGGCCAGGCTGGAGCCCGTCTCACGCCGCCCGGACCTGCCCAGCCTCAGTCCCTGCTCCGTGCGGGGCTTTGGGAGGATGGAGTTTGAGCAGGGTGCCGAATGCAGGCGGCAGCTCCGGGGGCAGAGCGGGCTCGGCTGCCCGCGCGCTCCCCGCGGGCCCCTTGGCTCCGTTCCCACACACGGGAACGAGCGCTTTGTTCGCTCCCGTGGGGAACGGGCAGAGCTCCCGCTCGCTGCTCCTGCGCGGCGCCCATCGCTCCGGCCCTGCCGGAGCAGCGGCACGACTGTCGAGGCGAGGGGCAGCTGTGAGGTTTTTCCGTAACCCGATGCAGCAGCTCCCCTTTCCCCCCGGGACTGCCCGGGAAACCGGCTGTCCTGCAGCGGCTCTCCTGGCTCAGCTGTGTCGGGGCCCAGTTAGTACAAAAAGGCAGAGAGCATCTGATGTCCTGGTGACACTCCTGGGAAAGCCGGGCTTTAGCAGGCACCCTGGAGGGGAGTCTGGTGCAAGGGTGGTCACTGCGTGACATACAGGGCACATGCCAAAAACGCAGAAGATCTCCCGATTTCTGTGGTTTCACTGCAGGCCCACCCTGGGCATGGGGCACTTTGCCATGTTGCAGCTTCTGGATGGTGGAGGGATGGTGCCCAGTGACCTTCCAGATCCTGCTGCCACTGGTACCGGCATACTGTGGGCCAGTGAAAGGCTCCCATATGTGCCCCATATGGTGTTTGCTTTGGAGGTCATCTGCTCACTGTGCCATTCCCAGCTCCTTGTCCTGTCTGGTTGCCCATTTGTTAAGATCTGCAGCCTGTGGCAGTAGGGATAGGTGTTTGCATGGAGGGCTGTGGGGCTTTAGCATGGAAAAGGGCCCATCTTGGCTCCTGCAGGACCCATCAGGGGTTCAGACACGGCTTGAGGATCTCCTTGGGCACCATCCATGGGCTGCAGTTGCATTCAAGGTCCTGCCCCGGTGCTCCGGGCAGCTGCAGTCCTGGCTCTGAGCGTGCTGCTCCCGGCCGGATCACAGCTGGGTTGTGTCCCCAGGTGGCCAAGGATGTCTCTGTGCGGCTCCACAACGAGCTGGAGGCGGTGGAGAAGAAGAGGATCAGGCTGGAGGAGGAGAACGAAGACCTGCGCCAGAGGCTCATCGAGACAGAGCTGGCCAAGCAAGTGGTGCAGAACGAGATGGACAAGCTCCGAGAGGTGAGCAGCACGTGGGGAGCGGGGCCACGTCCCTGGGGAAGGGATGCACGGGGTGCATGCCGAGCGCTGCAGACCCATGCCCAGCTGTTAGAAGCGCCAGCGAGGCTCTGCCCCGGGCAGCTCCGCTCGCTTTGCTGAAACCCAAGCCACCCGGCCGGGGCGCAGCCGAAACCCAAGCGGCTCCCCGCTCGCCTCCCTGCTCCGAGGGAGGCCTGTGAGCAGGGACGGAGCGTCTCCGATTGCAGCGGGGCTCGGCACGGCCTCTCTTAATGCATCCCCAGCAGAAATGGCTCTTCCTGAGCCTGGCAGCCCGGTGAATCGCGTGCGGTGGAGGCTGTTCCCTTGCCCGGCGCGGTGCCCGGTGCTGCCCGGGTTTTGCGTGTCCGTGGGAGGCAGCGGGCGGGCCGGGTTTGCTCCTGTGCTGCAGTCTCAGGTTGTTCGGCAGGTTTGTTCCGTCCTTGGTGACAGGAAGGCATCCTGGTGACAGCGAATCCGTCACGGCGCTCGTAACCCACTTCCCCAGTGCCCCGGGCGCCGCGTCCCTGGGGAGCCTCCGGCAGCGCCGCTGCTGAGCTGCCGAGGCAGCAGAATCACAGGATGGTTAAGGTTGGAAGGGACCTCTAGAGATCATCGAGTCCAACCTAGAAGGTTAGGACTTCTCCACAGCGTCAGAGGAGATGCCGCGGCCAAGCCCCGTGTGGGCAGGAGAGCAGGGATGTGGCTTGTGATGGCCGGGACCACTTGTGCCCTGGCTGGATTTGCACCCTGGATTTCCAAGGCGGAGAAGGCGGCCATGGGATCTGTGCACAGGGTCCCCAAGAGGCCCCGGTGTCTTGCCCTGGCCAAAAGCCACTCTTGCCTGCCCTCCTTGTGCATTTTGACAGAAGGTACCAAGGTGTGCAAGGTGGTATCTTTGTGCGTGGTAGCAAGGGAGACGAGTCCAAAGGAGCAGTCGGGGATGCCGGGAGCACCTTCCCGAGGCTCCCGGCTGCAACGCCGAGCAGATTCGCGTGTGGAGCACCTGGGCTGTTGGCCCTGGCTTGTAGAGCACGGCACGTGAGACCTCTCCTCCCCACAGCATGTGAGGCCAGAGGGGCCCCGCATGCCCTGTGCCCTGCTTAGAGCAAAGTCTAGTGCCCCAAGGGACAATGAGCCGGGTTCCCTAGGCCTGGCCCAGCTCCCCCTCTTTGTGCTCGGGAGAAGAGCGCTCCAGCTCTTGGAAGGACCCCAAGGTGCAGAGCTCCATGGACCAGGTGCTGCTGGTGAGGAGCTGCGTGGGTGAAGCAGAGCCCTGCAGCAGCACCACCCCAGCGAGCAAGGCACTGGGGTTACTCGCTTAACTCCGGAGCGCTAATTAGACAGACGAGCAAGTTCGCAGCCTGCGGGCACCTCTTTTCTTCTGGCTGCAGGGAGCCGAGCAGCAGCAGAGCTTGTTAGCAAAGCAAACAGGAACTGGGCGCTGCTGGGGCTGGGCTGGTCTTGCCCCCCCAGGGCAGATTATTCTCCCTTGCAAGTGGCTTTTCCCATAATTGGATAATCGTGGGGATGGGTGGTTAATCAGTGGGTATTTGCGCCGCTGGCTCTGCCCCACCGGAGCAGTGGGATCCTTCCCGGCGGCATCTCCCCAGAGCCTGGGGAGGCAGCAGGGAGTGGGACGGGGCCAGGGACCCAGAAACCAGCTGGGAACATGGAGCTGCACAGGGGGATTGCAGGGCCTTGGCCACGGCAGTGACTGACACCCGACCCAGGGCGCTGCTTTTGGGGTGCTCGGGGGGCCAGGGGTGCCCTGTGCCCCCCGGCTGTGGGGCCAGAGGTGCCCAGCCTGCGCTGGGGGGAGCGTTTGCAGCAGCAGCAGCACATCAGCGATGGTCTTGGCCTTAATAGGAAAGCCTGGGTCTCGGTGCCTTGGCGCAGGCAGCGTTTTGCATTTCACAGCTGCTTTCCTTGGCTGCTGCGCCAGCTTGGGAGGAGGTGGAGGGCGGCCGTGCGCGGGGGCTGGTGTCCAAGGGGCCCAGCGTTGCCCTCGGTGGGTGCAGGATGGTGCTGAGCTCCTGGTGCCTCTCCTGGATACTCCAGCTCCCATCTCGGGAGGCCACACTGGTCTCCCTGTGTCCACAACTTCCGGAGCCCCCAGGGTAGGATAGAGCTGGGATGGGGCTGGAACAGCTGAGTGCTTCCATGTTTTCTCCCTACCTTCCATTCCCAGGTGACTGGCCTGGCTTTTCCCCCTGCCTTGGCCCTGGGCACCTGCATTTTACTCATGGCTCTGATGGGCAGACAGAGGATTCCCTGGAGTGCTGCTGGTCTCTGGGCTCACTGGTGCCCTGCGCTCCGGGGATTTACAGCCCGCGCAGAGATCCTGCAGCATCGGATGCCTTCGGAGCGGCGCTGCTTGCCGGGATTTATGAGGCAGAGCTCCGCAGGGCAGGATCTGGGAGGGCCCCAGCTCCCTGCGAGCTCCTCAGCAGTGACTCACCCTGCCTGGAGCCGAGGTGACGCAGCCACAGCCTCCTGAGTGACATTCATTGGGTATCTGGGTGCTTCAGAGCCCGGGGGCTTGAGGAGTGACCCGGCCAAAATCGCTGGCTCCAGGGCTCAGCCGAGCTCATGTAAAACAAGGTAGAATGAAGCTCTCGAGTTGCCTTATGCTGCCCTGTGCTTTGCACGGGGCCCTCCTGGGGCCTTTGCCGCCCCTGTGGAAGGAGGAGGTGATGAGGGACGTCTTCATCACCTGGGACGCCCCCAGAGCTGTCCCTCAGCCTGGGAACCAGATGTCCTGCTCCGTCCATCCTGACGCAGCGCCCTGTGACTCAGGCTTGCCGGCTCTCGTTTCCTGTTCTCGCTGCTCGTGTTGGTGCTCGATGCCTGCAAGGAGAATTTGCGGCTAATCTGCACGGTGTAGAGCTTGGCAGTCCTGCTTCTCCAAAGCCAGGGGCTGCAGTCTGCAGGCCCCACAATTCCCACATATTCCTGGGGTTGCAAGCTCCTGGAGCGGCTGGCATTGCTTTTCTAGGCTGACCCTGCAGGATGCTGCAAAGCGGGGCTCTGCGTGCAGCGAGCTGTTCCTGCTGCATTTGCTGTGTGTAACCCATCTCTCTTCCCTCTGCAGAATTCCTTGAAGAAAAGGGGGTCTCGTTCCGTCGGGAAGACCGAGAAGAAGCCCTCGGTGCAGGTATTTGTGCTGCGTGGCCGGGGCGCTCGGTGTTTGCTTGCTGATGGTGGTGGCCGCGTGCGGGACGCCGTGTGTGGCCTGGGGGCCGTGCCTGGCACCCAAGTCGATCCCGGCATGGCAGTGACATCCCCTCGCTCACAGGGCTTTCCCGCCTGCACAGGGGAGGAATTGATGTGCTGGGGCATCTCCGTCGTCCTCAGCCACCCTCTTGTCCCCTCTGTCAATGGGGCATCAGTGGCCGCGCCAGCAGCTTTAACCCTTTGCCTCTGTCACCACCCGGTACCGTAGGAGTGAGTTGAAGGACTTGGCTTTCACAGCACAGAGCTGCTCCTAGTCTAGTCTGGGGCTCTTGCAACCTCCATCTCTCCTGTCTGTGCTGGCAATGATGCTCAAGGGACCACAGTGAGAGCCACTGAAGGGTGCAGGTGTCACCGTTTTCCATCCCAGCCGTGCTACAGGGACAATGCAGGACATGGGGTATTTGTCAGCTGGGGGAAGGATTTCATCTGCCACTTGCTGTTGAGATGAGCGGTCGTGACTTGCTAATTCCATTACTAGGAGGTGAAGGGACAGAGCTGCTGTTTTGGTAGTAGACATGGAAGTGCCTTATTGCTCTTGAAATCCACTTTCAAAGGCAAAAGGTGGGAAAGACCTACTTCCAAGGTGGGAAAGGATCAGTAAATTCGATCAGTAAATTCCCTTGTCTAGAGATGGGCCTCTCATACACTCTGTGTGGGCTGGACAAGCCAAGCCTGGTGTCTCTGGGCTACTCCTAGCGATGCCAAGACCTGATTGCCTGGGGTGCCAGGTGAAGAAATGCTGGTCTTTGGCTTCAGGAAGGTGTAGCTTGCAGTGACCAGTGCAGTCCAGCGCAGTGACCGACTGCACTGGTCAAGGAACTACCTGAGAACCACTGAGCGGTGGCCCCATCAAGCTCCAGGAACGGAGCTGAAACCCCCTGAGGCTGAACTAGAGCCCAACCTCTGCCTCCTGTTGAGCCAGGAAGGGTAGGAAACCCAGCCCAGCCTTAGGCTGCAGTCGCACAACCCTGTGCTTCTCTTCGCCTGGGCACACGGGGCAGGACGAAGGAGCTGGCCCAGCCTCAGAGCTGTGGGTAGCGCTGCAAAGAAACCTCAAGCTTCCTGGGGCTGCGGGGAGAGCTCGTTTTGCTGCGGAAACCGCCCTTTGCAGCTGGCATCTGCTGGGCTCTTCTCTACGTGCCCTTGCAGCGCTCCTCTCTCACGCGGCGCCGAGCACGAATAACGTTGAGACATAAATATAAGTGCCCCAGGCTGTGGCTTCCTGCCATGGGGCTGAGCTGGCCCAGCCGCTGCGGCCCCTCGTGACTCACGGTGGCTTCCTGGGCCCGCTTCCTGCTCCGCGGCGCGTCCGCCACCACTAAAACACGTGGTGACGGGGACGGACCCCTAGCTGAGGTCCCTGCTCTCTCCCCCGGATCCCGGCAGAGCTCCCTAGGGATTTGGTGCCCGCCTGGGTGCCCCGCAGCCCCGCGCTCTTGCCACGCGCCGGCAGCGCCAAGGTTGCAGGGAGAAAATCCAGCCAGCTGCCTTTTTCCTGGGAAAACAGGAACTGAGGTCACGTCTGCCCCGGGTGGCCGGCGCGGAGCTGGCCCTTGCCGCCCTTAATCTCCGTAGCTAATTAGGAAGGGCCACTTCTGAGGCAGAATATAGCTCTAATGCGCCTTAGCGAGGTCACATCTCCGCCAGGAGCCCTGTTTGCAAACGGGCACGGGACAGGAGGCTCCACGCTTTGGAAAAAGGCTCAGCACCCCAAAAACATGCCATGGAAAACACAGCCCTTGCTTGGGGATCTGTGTAAAAGCCAGGACCTGGATTGCGTTCCTGCAGATCCCGGCGTGACACACGGCTATGCTGGAGGCTCCAGGAGCTGCGTTTGCTTTGGTGCTGGTCCAGGGATGGAGCAGGGCTGGTCCGTAGGCTCCTTGCTCTCTCCCAGGAGCCGCCTGCAGGAAAAGGGCATCAGGCTGGATCGTGTCCCTGCAGCTCTTGACATAAGCGGCACGCAGGGGCACGAGGCCAGAACGGCCCCCGTGGCTCCCGGGTGCCGCTGGAGACACCCCGCTGCCTGCAGCCATCGCAGCCCCGGCCACCCCGGGCTCGTAGAGCCGCCCTGGAAGGTGGCAGAGGAAACAGCCGGCGGGCTTTGAGCCATGGCACCGTGGGCCATGGCAGCGCGGAGGGGTCACCGCGGTCCCCGCTGGAGCAGAGCCTGTTGCTCCCGGCCGAGGAAACAGGAAACGCGCTGAGCTCGGCAGGGCTGCGAGCGAGAGGCTCTTTGTGCCGGCAGCTGGGAAGCGAGCGCCCGGCACCGTGTCTCCAAACTGCCCGGTTTCCTCACAGCTCTGCCCGGGAAAACTGCTCCCCGCAGCCGTGCACGGGGATGGCCCCGCTCCCTGCGCAGCCTCCGGCCCTGCCCCGGCCTCCGCAGGAGCCGAGCGGCCACTGGAGTGACCCCGAGCACGGGAAGCCGCGAGCTGGACGCCAGGAAATCCTTCTGCCTCCAGCAGCCTTCCCGGAGCGCGGAGACGCTCTCCCTGGGCAAAGCGCTGAAATCCTCCTTGCTAAATTTAAACAAAACGCTGGAAAACAGGCTGGAGCAGTGCAAGGGGCTTGGCAAGGGGCTGCTGAACCCTCTTCGGGCTTTTCTGGCTGCGCTGCCCGTGCTGTGGCGTGCGGAGGCCGCGGCAGCTGCGGGAGCGGGCAGGGCTGGGGTGCTGGGCGGCCGCCAGCAGCAGCCCCAGCCCTTCTTCCAGCAGCAGCCCCAGCCCTTCTTCCAGCAGCAGCCCCAGCCCTTCTTCCCAAGCGTGCGGCGGCCGCTGGGCTGGGAGGCGAGCGCGATCCGCAGGCGCGGGGCAGGCCGGCAGCAGCAGATAGGGAGAGTCGCCCCTGGGGGCTCGTGTGGGAGGAGCGAGGCACTAGCAGGGTTTTGTGTCATCCCCTGGAAGGCGAATCGTTGCAGCACGTGCCGGCGTGGGGGAGGAAACCAAGCTGCAGCTTTTATTTTCCTCCGTGGAGCCGGATATCTTTCCCTCTGGGCTCTTCCATGCTGCTGCTTCTCCAGATGCTGCTGCTTCTCCTTCCAGGGTGAAGCTCCAGTTTGGAGGGGCTGCTGGGGTGCAAGGGCAGTGTGTCCCCAAGGGGGTCCCATATGTCCTGGTCCTGTTCTGCCTCCTGGGCTCACTGGCTGTCTGGGATCAAAACAGCCCTTGAGCTGAGCAGAAAAGCGCCCAGCCTGCTAGGTCTGCCTAACTGCAGCCGATCTGACCGTGTCTCTAATGCCCCTGCCCTCTTCGTTCCCAGGAGGACAGTGCAGACCTCAAGTGTCAGCTGCATTTTGCCAAGGAAGAGTCGGCCCTCATGTGCAAGAAGCTGACCAAGCTGGCCAAAGAGAACGACAGCATGAAGGAGGAGCTGGTCAAATACAGGTCCTTGTACGGGGACCTCGACAGCTCCCTGTCCTTGGAGGAGCTCGCCGACTCTCCCCACTCCCGGGAGGCTGAACTCAAAGTCCACCTGAAGCTCGTGGAGGAGGAGGCCAATATCCTGAGCCGGAGGATAGTGGAGCTGGAGGTTGAAAACCGTGGGTTGCGGGCGGAGATGGATGACATGAAGGGCCAGGGGGACAAAGAGCTCCTCGGACAGGACATTCGGTTCCTGTCATCCCCCTCAAACTGCGGGGACTCCGGGGAGAGTCTTGTGGAGCTGAGACGGCACCTGCAGTTTGTGGAGGAGGAGGCCGATCTGCTGAGGCGGTCGCTGATGGAGCTGGAGGACCAGAACAAGCTCCTCATGAACGAGCTGAATAAGTACAAGTCCGACCACGACCTGGACATCACGTTGTCGGAGGACAGCTGCTCGGTGATCAGCGAGCCCTCGCAGGAGGAGCTGGCCACGGCCAAGGTGCAGATCAGCGAGCTGAGCGGCAAGGTGAAGAAGCTGCAGTACGAGAACCGCGTGCTGCTCTCCAACCTGCAGCGCTGCGACCTGGCCTCCTGCCAGACCACCAGGCCCATGCTGGAGACCGACGCCGAGGCCGGAGACTCGGCACAGTGCATCCCCACCGAGCTCTGGCGGGACGGGCCCATCGGCGGCGAGAACGATGCCCAGGAAAGGATGCCTGGCAGCGGGAAGGCTCCGGACGGCAGCCCCACCAAGCTGCTCAAGTCCAAGGACTTTGAGACCCTGCTGGGCATCCGGGACCAGGCAGCGCTCGTCAGCAAAGCCATCGACGTCTTGATTTCGGACACCAACGGCTTCACGTCCAGCCTCAAGCTGTGCCTGGACAACGAGAGCGTGGGCGGGATGCTGAGCGAGGCCATGGACAACAGCAGCGAGAGCCCCAGCGACGCCAAGCTCCTGAATGTGCTCGTGATGAGGCTCGGCGTCCTGCAGCAGGACCTGGGCTGCTTCATGAGGAAGGTGGACCACCTCGCTGACTGCCTTAAGGAGCAGACAGACTCCTTCCCCTTCTCTGGCCCCAGCGGCCAGGACTCCACCAAAGAGACACTGCAGAAAGAGCACGGCTCCGACTTCCAGGTACGGCTTTTTCCCACGTCACTGCAGTTCCCTCGCAGCAGTTATTGCTTTATTTGCCACGCTCTTCCCTCTGCTTTAGCAAAGCAACCCCCGAGCTGTAACGTAACCTCCTTGTGCCTCTCTAGAGCAAAACCCAGACTAACCCTCCACTTGCTGCATGCCGGTGGAACCCAGGACAAGATAGGACTCTGCTCCAACAGAGTGTGCGCAGGACAGTAGGCGGAGCTGGGCCTGAGCTGGGCCTGAGCTGGGCCATGGGAAAGGCTGGGTTGGGGCTTTAGCATTCCCAGACATGGAGCCCCTGCCGACTGCGCCGTGTCGCAGAGAGGGGCTCCCAAAATCCCACCTCACTGCTTGCCACCTTGTTGAGGGCCGGCTGCTGTCCCCATGGGCACAAATGCCCATGCATTTGCGCATAGGGGCGAGTGCCAGGCTCCTTGTTGCAGAGCCGAGCGTCCCTAGGCGGGCTCGGGAGCTTTTCCCTTGTCCCACATTGGCTGCTGGCTCCCAGGACCAGCTGGGCATGCGGGACCTGGAAGGCATCGCAGTTTGCAAGGCCAGGATAACGGCCCCCCGGGGAAGGAAACTGCAGCCCCGAGCTACATACACTGAGGAAAGAGATCCCAGACCAGAAAATCTGTAGAGCGAAGACGCAAAGACAAATCTGGGCCTGACGATGGGCGTTTTTGGCGCAGTGGAGAGCAGCTCCCCAGCTCCTCTCCCGAGGTGGCCATCAGCTGCCTGGAGGTGCATCCCACAGGGGAGGGAAAGCAAGCCCCAGCTGCTGCTTTGGCAGGAGCCCTCGTGCCGTGCCGGGGCCAGGCCTCTCTCTGGAGCACACTCGCTTGTTCAGAGTTCTATTTTGCTGCATGCTGCCGGACCACAGTCCCTCCCGCCCCGCTCCTGGTCTCCCCCAGTCACTGCATGGCACCGTAACTGGTGTTTGCACATTTTTTCCCTCTCTCTCTCTTTTTTCCCCCCCTCCCCAAACAACCCAGGCCACGTGTCTCCTCATCCTGTGTTTCCTTTTGGTTTCCGCATTGTCTCCCGCCATGGTGATGAAGCTCCTTCTCCTCCTCATCCTTTTTGTCGTCTTGTAGTTCTTTACTGTTTCGGAGACCCATTGTTTTGTTTTCTGGCTTTCTTTTCTTCCCGCTCTTTTGGTTTGTTCTCATTAACTTGCCCACGCATGCAGCAGCCTGATTTTAGGGACGCCGACCCTTACCGCCTCACCCACGCCAAGGACACGGACGCCGGCGCCGCGCATCCCCGGAGCTACAAAACCTGCCGGCCTGATGAGAACGACTCCTACGCCTCCGAGGTACGAAGCAGCCTCCCCTGGGGTGGCCGGGGGTGGTCACGGCCTAGCCGGGCACAGGGCAGTGCCATGGGGAGGAGCGAGATCTCCTTGGGCTGGGCTGGCAGGGACGGGGCTTCCTCAGTGTCCTTTTCATGGTTTATAGCTTAAGGTTGGAAGGGACCTCCAGAGGTCATCTAATCCAACCCCCTGCACACGCAGGGTCACCTAGAGCACGTGGCACAGGGCTGCGTCCAAGCGGGTTTTGAAGATCTCCAGAGAAGGAGACTCCACAACCCCTTTGGGCAGCCTGTGCCAGGGCTCTGGCACCCTCGCTGTCAAGAAATATTTTCTCAAGTTCCTGTGGAACTTTTGGTGCCTCAGCTTGTGGCCGGTTCCTCTAGTCCTATTACTGTCCACCACTGCAAAGAGGCCGCCCCCTCCTCCTCACTGCCTCCCTTGAGGTATTTACAGACACTGCTCAGGTCCCCCCTCAGCCTTCTCTTCTCCAGGCTGAACAGGCCCAGCTCTCCCAGCCTTTGCTCCTAGGACAGATGTTCCAGGCTTCTAAGACTTCCAGACTTTTGAGGTCTGTCTTCCCATCAGGGACTGAAAATGCCACTGGGGTGATCAACCTGAACCTCCCAACCACAGCTTCTGCCTGTTGCTGCTTGATTTATCCCTTGGCACTACTGAGCAGAGTTTGGTTTCTTTCCGAGGCGTTGCAGGCTGATAGAGGTCACCCCATAGCCTTCCCTTTTGCCAATTAAGCCAGTCCAGCTGCATCCACCTCATACAGACAGTGTCCAGTGCTGCTGGTGTGCAGAAGAGCTGGAGATGCACCTTCAGACCCCAGTGTGGCTGTGGGCACAGGTTTTTGGAGAAGTCTTTGGGTTAAGGATGAGAAGGCTCTACCTGCCTATTAAACTGCCTGCTACCAGCGCCATACATTAGTGGTCAGTGCTGTGCCCAGCAGAGTCTCCTCTGCTTTGATTAGAAAAATAATTTGCTGCAGGCTTGTTAGGCAGTAGAAAACCATGTGCTGGGTGTCCTGGTCCTCCTGCGTGGCCTCAGGCGGCCCTGGCCCTGGATCTTGCACTAAACAGGCTCCTCAGGGAAAGCTCCAGTGCCCATTCCCTGGTGCTCCAGCCCCAGCTGTGTCAGGCTGGGGGCTCTGCAGTTCGATCCCACTACTTTATCTAGGCCAGGCTCCCAGGTCATTCCTGTGTGGATGGGATGAGTTCTCCACAAAGTGGAGGGAGATGGACCTGCTGCACACCCTCTGGCCTTGGGTCCCTGGGCTGGGGAGCTCCCTCCAGGCTCAGAGCCTGGCTCCAGACAGCAGGAATGAGTCAGGATCTTTCCCTGAGCGCTTGAAGCTCAAAAGCTGCTCTGGGAGCCACGTCATTCCACGCTTAGCTGTGGGCCTGGCTGGGAAGCAGGCAGGTGTGTGACACTGCCCGCTCTGCGCTGCAGGCCTGACGGGTGAGACACGTCTGCTGCTGACCTGCTGGGGCTGCCTGGCCCCACGCACGGGCTGGGAGGGTGAGCGGGGACCCACCATGCCCCTCTTGCTGTTGCAGATGAAGGAGCTGCAGCTGGTGCTGGCGGAAGCCAACGAGAGCCTGCGGGGCCTGCAGGAGCAGCTCTCCCAGGAGAGGCAGCTGAGGAAGGACGAGGTGGACAACTTCTCCCAGAAGATCTGCCAGGTGAGCGGGCAGCAGCCCTAGCTCCCTATGACCCCTAGAGACAAGTCCCAGCTGCCATGACCATGCCAACACCAGCGTCAACCCTTTAGCAGTCACTCAAGTTGACACTTGGCTTATCCCATCCTCAAAGGCTACAGAGGCCAAGGGAGCTTCTCCTTGCATGGAGACAGGCAGCAATGCAACCTTCGCCCCAAGAGGTTGCCACAGGGGCCCCACTTTCCTTGGGTCAGAGCACTGCCAGGAGGCGGCAGCTCCTTTTGAGCTGCTTTGGGGACATAACATATGGGACCTCACTCCAGACTCGGCCCTTGCCAGCCGAAACCCTTGGGAGGGAGCAATTCATCCCTGACCAAGTGGCCTTGCCAAGGTCACGTCTCCCAGCAGCAGTTGTGGGTGGTGGGCTGAGACCTCAGCTGCTCAGTTGCCTCTCCCACAGCTGAAGGAAGACCACCAGAAAGCCCTCCTGAGACGGGAGTTTGAGCTGCAGAGCCTCAACCTGCAGAGGCGGCTCGAGCAGAAGTTCTGGAGCCAGGAGAAGAACCTCCTGGTGCAGGAGTCCCAGCAGTTCAAGCAGAACTTCCTCCTGCTCTTCATGAAGCTCAAGTGGTTCCTCAAGCACTGGCGCCAGGGCAAGATCGTGCACAGCGAGGGCGATGACTTCCTGGAGGTACCGTGGGCAGCGGCAGGAAGGGGTGGTCGGGCACAGCGGGACAGGGAATCCCAGTGCTCTTCCTCCGCATGCTGCCCAACATCCCTGGGGATCTGCCCACCTCCACGTTTGTGCCTCGTAGCTGCTCTGTGTTTGTGCCGGTGCCGGGCTCCTCTCCGCTGCTCCGAGCCCCCGTGTGCTGCAATGGGGCAGGACCGCGTGGCGCCGAGCAGGGACCATGCTCAGCTGCCCCACGGGCCACATGCCTTGCAGGTGAACAGCATGAAGGAGCTCTACCTGCTCATCGAGGAGGAGGAGCTCGCCCCGCAGCAGCAAGCGGACAACAAGACGTGCGCTGGAGACACCTGGACCCCCAACTCGGTGAGCAGGGGTCCCCAGGGGGGACGCAGAGGGACGGGCAGGTTCTTTGCACAACCACCACCACCCCGGCTGAGTGTGTGGGGGTGTCTTCCCACCCATGCCCCGTGGGTGGCCGTGGCCATGTGGGTGTCCCAACAGCCCTTGAAAAGGGGACATGGGAGGAATCAAAGTATCATAGAATGCTTAAGGTTGGAAGGGACCTCCAGAGATCATCTAGTCCAGCTGCACACACAGGGTCACCCAGAGCACGTGGCAGAGGCTGCATCCAAGCGGGTTTTAAAGATCTCCGGAGAAGGAGACTCAACCTCTCTGGGCAGCCTGTTCCAGGGCTCTGGCACCCTCACAAGAAGAATTTTTTCCTTAAGTTCCTGTGGATCTTTTGATGCTTCAGTTCGTGGCCACAAGCCACAAGAGTGGAGGCTCTTTGGGTCCCATGGGGCGCAGCTCCAGAGGGACGCAGTGGGTGCCAGTCCCCTCCATCCATGGGCCCAGCGCCCTCCGAGCTGACCCGCGCGTCCCCTCCCTGCCGGCAGCCCCACGAGTGCGTCAAGACGCTGGCGGACATGAAGGTGGTGCTGAAGGAGCTGTGCACGGAGCTGCGCGAGGAGCGCCGCGGCGCCCACGAGCTGCAGCAGCAGTTCACCAAGGCCAAGGCCGCCTGGGAGATGGAGCGCGCCGAGCTCAAGTGCCACGTCGCCCAAGTAAGAGCCCCGCGCGGCGGGACGGACGGGGCTCCGTGGCACCGAGAGGGGCAGCTCCGTGGCGGAGGGACTGGCAGCAGGGAGGAGCGGGTGGCGCAGCGGGAATGGCCCTGAGCAGCCGGCTCCGCTGGATGAGTTTCTATAGCAACGGGGCTGCCTGGAAAAGCTGCCTGCGGAGCCGGGATGCGCTAGGAGGGAGGATGCGCTGGGAGGGAGGATGCCCTCAGAGCGAGGATGCACTGGGAAGGAGGATGCGCTGGAAGGGAAGATGCCCTCAGAGCGAGGATGTGCTGGGAAGGAGGATGTGCTGGGAAGGAGGATGCGCTGGGAAGGAGGATGCCCTCAGAGCGAGGATGCGCTGGGAAGGAGGATGTGCTGGGAGGAAAGAGGATGCACTGGGAAGGAGAATGCGCTGGGAGGGAGGACGCGCTGGGAAGGAAGATGCGCTGGGAAGGAGGATGCCCTCGGAGAGAGGATGCCCTCAGAGGGAGGATGCGCTGGGAAGGAGGATGCCCTCAGAGGGAGGATGCCCTCAGAGGGAGGATGCACTTCGCCGCTCCGCAGGGCTGGGCAGGGGTGGGCGAGGCTTGGTGCATTCCCAGCCCCCCGGCGTGGCCGTGGGTCACAGCGTGGGTCCGAACGGGCTGCGAGGCTGCAAGGAGGGACGAGGGTTGGCAGCAGGAGGGACGTTCAGCCAACGTGCAGCCAGGCCAGCCATCTGCCAGCCCGTCTGGTGTGGGCACGGTGGCAGGATGGGCCGGGCTGGGCTCAGATGTGTCCTCTGGAGAGCTCCCCAAACCTCTCGGTAACACAGCCCAAAGGCAGCCGTGCAAGACGTGGTCTCCAGCCCAGCTTCCCAGTGCTGCTGGAGGAGGCAGCATCCTCAGGGCCACTCAAATCCTCCATCCCTTTCCATAGTTACTGTGAGAGAGGTGGAAGGATGTGGAGGCTCTGCACTTGCCTGCTGCCTTCGCCAGCTGCCTCTGCAGCCATCACAAGGTCCTGCCTTTAGGAAGCTGAAGTTGGTACCCAGGATGGCTGCAGGTGTCAGCCCAGCTCCGTGGTGGGAACAGTCTCTCCCTGCTGTGAGGAGCTCAGGGGTATCTTCACAGATCACACAGATCACAGAGTGGTTGAGGTTAGAAGGGACCTCTAGAGATCATCTAGTCCAGTCCCCTGCTCCAGCAGAGACACCCAGAGCACGGGGCACCCGGTCGCATCCAGTGGTGGGTGGGTTTGGAAGAGAAGGAGACTCAACAGCCTCCCTGGGCAGCCTGTTCCAGGGCTCTGGCACCCTCACAGGAAAGAAGTTCTTCCTCATTTAGACATTAAACTTATCTGTATCTGCAAAGAAAAAGATGTCCCTTGGTTGCTCAGGCCCTGTCTCCACATAGTACTTCCTTGAAAGACCCTTATCTTCTTCCATGCATGTCCCACTGAGTAGTTTGCCTTTCACTTTGTTGGAACATCAGCCTTGACAGAATGAGGGACATGTTGTTGCCAACCTTCCCAATCCTCTCCTGGGTGCAGCAAGCATATTGCACAGTCCCTGAAATCCCTGCATGGAGACGGTCCTGGAGACTTACCTGCTTGTCCTCCTGTCCCCACAGCTGGAGTCAAAGGCAGGCAAAGGGATCGCAGAGCGAGCGCTGCCGGACTGGAAGGTGGCGCTGAAGAGGGAGCGAGAGGAGCACCAGCATCTCCTGGCCGAGTCCTACAGTGCCGTCATGGACCTCACCAAGCAGCTCCAGATCAGCGAGAAGAACTGGAACCAGGAGAAGGTGGAGCTGCTGGCGCGGTTCAAGGAAGAGCAGCAGCAGGCAGAGCAGCAAGCAAAGGACCTGCAGAACAAAATCAACCAGGTATGGGATCTCCTGCATATGCACACGCGCCCCGGCTCCTGCTGCTTAACCCCTGTGCGTGCCCCAGGAGCATGTAATGGGCCTTGGGGCACGCACAAGGGGCAGGTGGCAACTGCTTGGCTTGCCCAGAGAGGCACCCAGCTGTGCCTCGCGCGTGTCAAGTGACCAGCATGTTCTCCAGTTGCAGAAAGGAGCCAACCCTTGGGCTTTGAAGCACTCTGAAATGGAGAAGCACGGCAGCAACTGGAAAGAGGTGGGCAAAAGAGGCTGAGGGGTGGCCAAGGGCACCCTGGCTGGTCCCATGGCTGCTTTTTGGGGTGCTGCCCACCCCGTCTGCGCTGGGGCAGGCGCCTTGTGCGTTGGTTCTGCTGCTGTGTAGAGCTTTGCTGTGCTCGGCTGCGTGCTGGGAGGCAGGTGGAGCTGGCAGGTGGCCAAACAATCACTGCCTTGAACAGCGAGCTGTGCTGGCTGTGGTTGCGAGAGACGTGCCAAGAATTAGGGAGAAGATGGTAGAGGAGATAGCTCGTCCTGCCTTCCCACGCACTGGAGGATTCGCTGGGTCCCAGGGCATAAAAAAAGATGAATTACAACAGTTCTGGGCACCAGGAGCTCCTCGTAGCCATGGGTATAGGGTGCAGGATACAGTGGGAGGTGCTACAACTTGAAGAAGGGGTTGAGAAGAGCAGGGTGCAGCCCCTGTTTCAGCACATCTGCCTGTTTTGGTCCTGTGAGCTCTGATGCCAGGGCTTTCTTCCCTGTCCTCCTAGGCTCTCAATGAAAAAATCACAGACAAAGAGACAATCTCTGAAGCAGACGCCATGGGAACCAACTTAAAACGGTGAGAGCGCCGTGCGTTGTGCAGAAGGGGCCTGGTTGTTCCGCAGAGCGTGGAGCAGCCTGCGAGGGGCCGAGCCAGCATGTCCTTGGGCTTGGCAGCTCCGTGAGCCTGGGCAGAGGTGCCCACATGTTGCCTGCAGGTCTGGCTGGGTGCAGGGACAAAGGGGAGATGAGTGACAGCGTGGGGAGAGGGACAACGGCCCTGCTGCAGGGCTGCGCTGGGGCCTCCCTGTGAGGAAGAGCCCCCGTTACCCCTGAGGGTGCCCAGGAGGGATCCCATGGGGAATGGGATGGGCTGAGTGGCTACAGCAGCACAGACCTTGCCCCCCAGTGCCACGGCCAGGCATTTATGACCCTTGTCCTCTCTTGTCCCCCCAGCACAAAGTCCGTTTCCTCCATGTCAGAGTTCGAAAGCTTGCTCGACTGTTCTCCCTATCTCCCTGGAAAGAGTGCGCCGGGGCTGGTCGACCATTCCCGAGGCAAAAAGGCGTCTCCGGCTCCACAGCTGCTGCCCAACAGCATCCGGGACAGCACCGGCCTCCCTCCCCCCAACTGTACATATGTGAATATTGAGCAACCTGCCCCCGACAGCCTGGCCAAAGAGAAGCTGGGCATCTCTTCTTGGGACTACTCTCGCGCAAGCAACCTCTCCGGGCACGACCCGTCCCAGAAGCAGATGCAGAGGAGCTACACGGCACCCGACAAGACGGGCATCCGCATCTACTACAGCCCCCCTGTGGTCCGAAGGCTGGAGGCGCCTCTGGTCCACAACAAGGAGGGCAAGATTATGATTGAACCTGGTTTCTTGTTCACGATGGCCAAGCCGAAAGAGCCAGAGGAGTCGGACAGCGCTGAAAACACGTACAGCCAGTGGCTGTGCAACTTCTCCAAGCAGCACCGGGAGCTGCTGGACGGTGGTGCCGTGGAGAGCACGGTGCCCCCGGTGCCGCGGTTCCCGTCCTCCCTGCACGACCTGGAGATCTCCGGCAACATGAGCGATGACATGAAGGAGATCACCAACTGCGTGCGCCAGGCCATCCGCTCCAGCTCGCTGGAGAGGAAGGTGAAAAGCACCTCCAGCCAGACGGTGGGGCTGGCGAGCGTAGGGACGCAGACCATCCAGACGGTGAGCGTGGGGCTGCAGACGGACCTGCCGCGGAGCAGCCTGCACAGCAAGAGCTGGTCCCCACGCAGCTCCTCCCTCATGTCTGTGCGCAGCAAGCAGATCTCCTCCTCTCTGGATAAGGTCCACTCCAGGATTGAGCGGCCGTGCTGCTCCCCGAAGTACGGCTCCCCAAAGCTCCAGAGAAGGTCCTCCTCCAAGCTGGATGCCACCAAGGACAGGAGCCTCTGGAACCTCCACCAGAGCAAGCAGAACGGCTCTGCCTGGGCGCGCTCCACGACGACTAGGGACAGCCCCGTCCTCAGCAACATCAACGACGGCTTGTCCAGCTTGTTTAGCGTGGTGGAGCACTCCGGGAGCACGGAGTCCATCTGGAAACCGGGCTGCCCGGAGAGCAGGGCCAAGCCCGAAGCCCCCAAGTACGGCATTGTGCAGGAGTTCTTCAGGAACGTCTGCGGGCGGGCGCAGAGCCCCACGGCCCCCGCCGAGAAGAAGGAGGCCGTCGGTGAGGAGGGCAGCAAGAAAGCGGAGCACCCCAGCCCTGCCGCCTATCACCAGTCCGAAAACATCTCCCGCATCTTGAACAAGAAGGTCCTCAAGCAGAGCAGCTGTGAGGACCCCAAACCATCGGCCCCAGGCCAAGGGAGTAAGGACACAACCCTGCGGGACCCGGACCTCATCTCGGCTATAGCCGGCGAGGTAACGGCTCTTGCTTTGTCCCAACTAGCATGGTGTCCTAGAGCAGGGCAGGTGTCTGGATGCTGCCCGAGACCCAGAGGATGGTACCACAAGCCCAGAGCGAGACACGGGCTGCATTGGTGGATGGTGCCTTGCAGGGATGGTAACTGCAGCACGGGCTCTGCTCTGCCAGGTCCTTGGGTCTCTCAGAGCGGCCAGCAGGATCCCCGAGCAGGATCAGGGTGCACTGACCCATCCGTGCTCCGGTGTCTCCTGCAGCATCCTTGGGAGACTCTGTCCTGCCCGGCTGTGCCGCCCCTCTAATCTGCCCCCGTTTTGTCTCTGCAGGACACGGCGTGCGACTGCAGCTCCCAGTCCCTCACGTCGTGCTTCGCCCGGCCGTCCCGCTCCGCCGTCCGCCACTCGCCGTCCAAGTGCAAACTGCACCCGTGCGAGCCGAGCCGGGCCGAGGAGAAGCCGGGGCCCTCCAGTGAGTGAGGGCAGAGGGAGGGCGCCAGGCCGAGCATCTCCTTCCCGCTGCGCTGCGCGGAGAGCGCCCTTCGCGCCCGGCCATGCCGCGTGAGCCGAGCCGGGAGCGCCCGCATCTGCCTCCTAGCCGTTCCCTCGCCCGCGGGGACGCTTACGAAGCAGATGTCGCGCTCGGGCCGGGCCGCCGAGGCTCCCGGGCGAGCCGCTGGCGCCGAGGAGCACGAGTGACGCCGTTCACGTCAGCGTGGGTAGCGGCAGGGCCGGCGGGCAGAGCGCGGAGCGGCCGCATGCGCGCGCGGCGGCCGTGCTCGGCGCCCTCTCCCGGGCTCCGCGCGCCGGCAGCGCCACCGCGGCCCCCGCTTGCCGCGCGGTTGCATCAGCCCGCGGCCGCTCGCGCCTCCCCGCGCACGAAGGAGCAGCGGGGAGGATCCCGGGGGGGCCCCGCTCGTCCTGTCTCCTCCTCCGGCCCCAGCCCTGCAGATCCCAGCCGGGCAGCGCGTTTCCCACAGCCCCGGAGCAGCAGGGCACCCGCTTCCCTTCCCGGAGCCGCTTTCCATTACTTGCTCATCCAAGTGCTGCAGCTAACACAGCCCTCCCCTTTCCTCCCCCTCTATCTCCAGACAGCCTGCAATGTAACGCCAAGTGCATTTTAAAAGTAACAAAACGGAGCGAAACTGGGGGGGGGGGAAACATTTGGGGTGTGGGGTTGCGGGCTGGCAGCCACGCAGCGCTCGGTAGCCGCGACAAACAAGCCTTACGGAGGGAGCGCCGGGTCGGCGCGGGCGTCCAGGCTGCCCTCGCCATCACCAGAGGTGCTGGTGGAGCCGGGCAGCTGTGTGCGGCT
Organism: Nothoprocta pentlandii; assembly: GCA_013398315.1. Taxonomy (NCBI): domain Eukaryota; kingdom Metazoa; phylum Chordata; class Aves; order Tinamiformes; family Tinamidae; genus Nothoprocta; species Nothoprocta pentlandii. Next base: position 1,987,903 of record VZSG01000051.1, read on the forward strand.
CCCGTGGGCGCCTGCCCTGCTCCGTTTCGGAGCGGTGAAGGGCACCCGCCGGGAATGATCCGCACCCGGAGCGCTCCCGGCGCCGCGCAGGGCACCCCTGCTCCCTCGCAGCCCGGGCGGAGGGTGGTGATTCCAACAGGCCTGACCTACTTCCAAGGCTGCCTCGGGCACGAGCGGGATGCGGTCGCTCTGCCCTGGCTGCAAGGGGGGCCAGGGAGCGGGATGTCCATGTGGAGCTGCCTGCACGGGGCTGGATGTTACAAGGAGGCTCTGTGCGTTGCCCCAGGGCTCTGTGCATCGCTCTGAGGGTCTGTGCAGTGCCCTGGGGCTCTGTGCATCACCCCGGGAGCTCTGTGCATTGCCCTGGGGCTCTGTGCAGTGCCCCAGAGGCTCTGTGCACTGCCCCAGGGACTCTGTGCAGTGCCCTGGGGCTCTGTGCATTGCTCTGGGGACCCTGCCCATTGCTCTTCGGCTCTGCACTCTTGGCCCCGTGCATCGCTGCCGTTGCATCCCGCAGCGCGGCGGAAACAGCGCTCCTGCAGCCGCAGCTGCTGCCCCCTCCTGTCCGTGCCCGCGTTGCCACTGCCACGTCGCAGCCGCCGTCACCACCGGCATCGCGCGGGACCCCCAGCACAAACTGCCTTGTGGCCCCGCGGCAGCGGGGACGCGGGGCGCGCCGGGGGATGCGCTGCCCTCCTCACCAGCAGCCCCCCGCGCACGGAGGCGGCCGGGGGCCAGCGCGGGCAATTCCTCCTGCTGTACATAGTTCCTTTTGGGGTGGTTTTTAGCATTTTCATCGATAACTCGGGTTGGTTTGGGTCTGTTTTTGTTTTATTTTGTTGGTTTTTTTTAAGGACTCTCTACTTTTGCAACGTGGTTTCTCATTTTTACGACTGCCTTTTAATTATTTGTACTGCCGGCCAGCTCTGTCTTACTCTGCGTGCGGCGGGACCCGGCGCCGAGCCGGGCCGCGTCCTGCGCGCCGGGGCCCTGGGTGTCCTCGTCCCTCTCCGGCTGGTCCCTGGTCCCGTGGGCGCAGCACCAGGTCGCATGAAGGGTCCCCCTGCCCCTGATGACGGCCCCGTCCCCCATGGCCCTGCCCGTTGGGTGACAGATGGTGGTCCCGTCCCTCTGGCCCCGGCTTTACCCCCTGCCCAGCCTGGTGTGTCACCCTGCCTCCCCTCGTCCCCGTGCTGTCCCCATCGCCGTCCCCACGTGCTGACCCCTCTGCTCTGCTCATAGGGCTGCACCGTGCCACCCGCCGGGCTCCCTGTCCTTGCCCACAGCTCTCCATGTTGCGTCCCCAGGCCCCACCACCCTACACGGCACTCCTGGCACTGCTCCTCCGTGTTCTCTTGCACCTCCGGGTGCCATCCCCGTCCCATCCCACCCAGCTGCTCACCCTAGCGGTGCCTGTTCCCATCTCTTATCACATCTCCATCCCCATCGCTGCCTGTTTGCCCCTCACCGGTGGCAGATCCAAGCTGCCTCCAAGCTCAGTAGGTTAAACCAGTCCTCTGCCAGGTTCTCCACCTCCCACCACCTCCTGTCCCTCCTTCCTGTGCTCCTTGCTTGCTTGCTGTGTCCCATCCCTCCCTGAACTGCTCCTCCACCCAACGTGACCCACCGTGATCCACCATGTCCCATCCCTCCTTTCTCTGTTCCTCCAACTCCCACTTTCCATCCTTCCTTCCTGTGGTTCTTCATCACCCTCTACCCCCCTTCCATCATTTCCCACCACCTCCCATCTCTCCTTCCTCTTCCTCTATCACCACTACTTCCCATTTCTCCTTTCTGAGTTTTTCCATCATCCACCGTCTCCCTTCTCTCCTGTGCTCTGTCATCACCCACCACATCCCATCCCTCCCTGCTTTCCTCTTCTGTCACCCACCATGTCACATCTCTCCAGCCTCTCCTCCTCTGTTACCCACCACATCCTATCCCTTCCTGCTATTCCCCATCACTACCCAACCCTTCCTCCTGCTGTCATCCACCTACCACAGTTCATCCCTCCTTCTTCCCATCCTCTGTTGCCCCCTGTCTCCCATCCTTCCTGTGTTCCTCCATCACCCATCACGACCCATCCTTGCTTGAGCAGGGGAGTTGGACTAATTAATTTCCTTTCTCAACCCTTCTTTGTGGTTGCATTTGATCCCTCCCTCCTGTGATCTTCCATGACCCATCCTCACCCATCCCTCCTATGCTCTTCCCTAGCTCATCGCATCCCAGCCCTCGCTGCCCTGCTCCTCTGTGGTCCACCATGTCTGTATCCCTCCCTCTTCTCCATCAACCACCATCTCCCGTTCTTTGTTCCCTCCTCCTCTTCATCACCCAACACCTCCTGTCCATCCTTCCTGTGTTCCTTCCTTCTTGCCAATGTCCCTTTCCCTCCCTGACCTGCTCTTCCATTCCATCTCTTCTTCTTGTGCTCCTGTATCACCCACCATCTTCTCTGCCTCCTACTTCTGCCTCTTCATGGCCCACTACCTCCTATCCCTCCATCTTCTCCTCCGTTGCACATCACATCCCGTCCCTCCTTCTTTGCTCCTTCATCACTCACAGCATTCTTTTTGTCCTTTCCCTGCGGCTGCATCACCCACAACATCCCATCCCTCCACCCTCTTCTCCAAAGCCCAGCACATTCCATCCCTCCTTTTTGTGTGGTCCTCTGTCACTTGTCTCATCACTCCATCCTCTCTTCCTCCATCATCCATGTCATCTCTCCTTCCTTTGTTTCTGTCATTCACTATGTCCCGTCTCTCTCTGTCCTGCTTCTGCATTGCCCACTACATTCCTCTCTCCCTCCTGTGCATGTCCTGCCACATCCCATCTTTCCCTCCTGTGCTCCTCCATTGCCTCCACATCCTTCCCTCCTCCTTGTGCTCCTCCATTGCCCACCCCATCCCATCTCTCCCTTCACTGCTCCTCCATCACCCACATCCATCCCTTCCTCCTCTGTTCCTGCTCTACCCACTGTATCTCACTGCTTCCTTATTCTTGTCCATATCTTAGCATCCCCTTGTCTCATCTGTTCCTCCTTCATTCCCCATCCCATCACTTCCATACTCATCCAGCTTCACCTTCACCTTTCTTTATCTTCTATTCTTCTAGCTGTCAACGTCATTATCTTTTCTTCCATTAGCTTCCACCATCCTCTCATTCCTCCTCATCTTCCTCTGCATTTTACCATCTTTCTGTCTTTTCTTATCCTTTATCAACTCACATCAATACCTCAGCCCTCTGTAACCTCTGCCATTTCGCATTTCTTCTTTCATCCTTTTCTATCTCCTTCTCTTTCTTTCTTTCTTTCTTTCTTTCTTTCT